>VXAK01022175.1:7657-19732 GCA_013399435.1 Arenaria interpres
CAGATCACTATGTTTATAGTCCACGCAAAAAGACTGAAGGCCAGAAGAGAGAACCACCAAAACACATGCTGAAGAACTAAGAATAATACACACAACTATTTTTGAGACGTTACTATTGAAGGAATCCCAATATTCCAGTTGAAAGAGTGCATATAGTAGCAGAATAGAATCAAAGTGAAAAAGACAAACTTTTTAATCCATTTTCTGAAGGATGCTAAGCCTTTCTCTTATATGGCACTAAATAAGATCCTGCAGTTTCAAGTCAATCATCTCCTACCAGCTGTCCCTTCAAGGATGACAAGTGGCAACAGTATGAGATAAACCGATAAATTCAACCTCAAAACTTTCAACAACACAATTTTTCCTCATAGCTCTACAACACAAATAATGTAACATTTTGTTGGCATATAAAACAACCAGCATGCCACAGCCTAATCTTGTAATCCCAGTTATATTGCCCGAGATGACAGACAAAAAATTAAAACATTAAAGTTGTAAGAAATGTATTCATCTTGTGCAAAATATTCTGAAACTGCATCCTTCTGAACAAATCTATATTGTTTTTATATAATCATTTGACAGACTAAAAATCTCAATATTAAGTGGGTTTACTTACTGTTATTTTTTGTAGTTCTTCACTGACGGAATTCTTGACTGTCAAAAAAAGAGAAAAAAGTTCATTCTAGAGTCTGAAACTACTAAAAGGTACAGCAACATTATAGCTTTATGACAACACTGTAATTTTTAGATAAAAACAAAAAAGTCGACAATGTAACAAATAATTAGAATTAAGTAGCTCTTAACCTTTGTCTTAACTTTGCATTTAATACTGTACTATACTAGCATTTAGGTTAAACCAAAATCCTGCGTAACTGCAAATCTCACAGCTATTTCCATGCAAGCAAAACTGTGCTTGCCATTTGCCAAACTCTTGCTTTAGTGACGTAATTGCATTGAAATAATAATTTGAGGCTTTTAGTGTCTAGTTTAAAAAAGTATAACTACTCTTTTTACTACGCAATAATTCATACAACACAAAGTTGTACAACTCATCAGCATTTTCTTCTGACAAGAGTAAGAGATGACACACTGAGAGCTCAGGTGAAAAGCACAGTGTGAATAAATAACCATTCTTTCCTTTCTAAACAGAACAGTTCTCATAGCTCCTAAAGGCGTAAGTGTATCTGTTATATTCCTCTTGGCTGCAAAAATATATTCTTCATGGAAGAGAAGTTAAAGTAATTTGTGATAAGCTTCCACTTAAGACTGACCTGCTGATAACTAAAAAGTTACCAAGGCAGGAAGTAATCACTATTAAAGCATAAGGCAAACTCTTGTTTTGTCCACCATTTGAGCTGGTACAGAAATCAGCGGTTCTACATGCTATGTGTACAGAAAATGAAGCTTCTCCTGACCATAGTTCACTTAGCACAAACACAAAAGTAAAAAAGGTATCCTGAGAAACCTGATGCAAAATTGAAGGTCTAGGTTGTAAATGGTATTGCACTGATGTTGAAAGCACATCAAGAACACGCAGCACTTGAAGAGACACACTGCTCCATATACAGTTCTATCAAAAGTATTCTTCCAAATGAAAAAGAGTACTTTCTGATACTTCTGGGTCTGATGCATTTGCATAGAGAACCTGGAAGAAATCTCAGTCTGGGAAGAATTTATGCACTTTTATCAACTTTCTGTACCAAGGCATAATAAAAGACAGGTACTATGTTAAATAGTGCCGAAAATATGTAATACCATTTACATCATGTAATTACACCCACCATCCCACCCCAGATATTGCAGCTGTTTACACAACACTTCTGCTTGCGTCTGCTCATCAACAGCCTCTAACAGTGCTAATCAATTTGACTTCTTAAAAGACACTCCCATAAGTAAAAATATTCACAAAACGTCAAGAGTTGCCTCCCTGACAGTCAGCGGATTGACACTATCTTGACTCCTGAACCACAACCATGATTATTAAACTGATCAGTTAATTTAGTTATAAATAGTAAAAATAAGAGAAACACATGCATACACTCTAGATCAAATTCATGGCAAGATTTCTCATTTAAGACAAATGGAGGAAGCAAAAGAATATAAGGATCAATTTATAAGCCAGGGTCCCTTTGCCAAGTATAATAACATCTGGATAAGTGACTGAAAAAAAAAAATAAAGATTTGTAACTAAAAAATTAATTATTTGTAAAACAACATAATTTTTATTATCTGCACAAACTTCCATAGCACTGTTGGTATCAGCCAGATGCTGACCCACTTCACCTTAATTTTGAAAGACAAGTTTGAAGTGGGAAAGATTACCACTTCATTGCTCCTACATTTAGCAACAGTAAGGAACACATTTCCACAATTACAACCAATAAATGATGTATAGAACAGTGCGGCAATGAAAATGCTTTGAGTGAAGAAGAAAGCTTGACTCTCTGAAACTTTGCAAACAACCTTTCCTCCATGTGCCCAAGCTGAGAAGAAAATTAAGTGTGCTACCTACCTAACAGCAATAAGCAATTCAGCTTCCTCTGACACAGCAATTGGAAAATTAAAAAAAAAAACAACCACAAAAACAAACAAACAAAAAACAAACACAAAAAGCCTCCACCCCAAACAAACCCCCAAACCACTCAAACACAGGGACTGGTTTCCACAGACATCTGAATACCTGAATCAGATATCAGATTAATTAGCACTGCTAGAAGCAGAAAATGTTCAAGCACTCTTGTAAACCAAACCCTATACCACTTCACGATTTCATTCTATAGGTGCAATTTCTCAGACATTGCCTACTAGATTATCAAGCTACCAACTTTACAAAGCTTCTACGTATTTCATTCATTAACTCAGCAGAGCATTCCCAGTACACTAAACTTTTAATCTAAATAGCCTAAAATGGGATTAGAGAAACACAGCCAAGGCTCTAGATGACTGACAACCTCCCAGTTTGATCATTAGTTATCCAGACAGGATAATTATGTAATTATCGTCTCTTCCCAAGGTCAGTCTTACTGAGCATACATGAAATCTTGATTATATGGTTTTAGATTGGAAGGGACAGGGAAGGGAGGGGGCATGAGACACAACAGTGTTTAGATTTCAGTATACCTGACAAACATATATTTTAGCACTGATGAGAGCCATGGAACAAATACAAATGCAATACTTCCATGCCTGCAAAGATGAAAACTGAAAACTGTCAGGCACAATTCTACACATGCTAGGACAGTACTGCAATTCAGTGAAGACAATGGTGGTGGTTATACTCAGACATTCCCAGCATCACAATCCCAGTGTAAAGTCAATCTCACATGTGAGCAACTTCGTATTTGCATAAATTAAAACACTGACTTTATGAAGCAATCCAGTTGAGATGTCAATGTTTGCATCTCCTCCACAAATACAGAGGTTAAAGTGACCAAAAATGACTCTCCTCCAAAATTGTCTGTCACAAATCAATTCTTATAATTCATTATTTTAACTTACACTATAGGATTTCCATGATATCCCTCTGAAGTTACTGATTTTATGGCAAGTTAACCAATAAATGAGATACATTTTATGTAAGAGGTTAATATAGTTTAGGATGCCTGATGTCTTAAGAGGCAAGTATGCTAAATGCAACTGCAGCAATTTATCAGCTGCAATGCAATTAACAACTGTTAATCAATCTGCATCTATTTACCACATAACGTTGATTAACTTGAGTTAATAAGGCCACTCCTTAACTACTGCAGTAATTCCTCTGTTCTGAATCCACCCTTCTTTCTTTTGTCCAGGATCTAAGTTCTTACCAAATCCTCCCACTTGCTCCAGCCACAGATGTAAAGTTTTCATCTACTCCAACATGTCTAAAGTATTTTAATATATTACATCAACATTGGTTCAAAATGTTTCCTGACAGTTCTTAAAATATGTAAGTATAGTTTTAAGAGTAAAAAGTTCTTGTTCTACCAAACTAAGCATTAATTTAATAACTAATTACTAACAGAAGAGTTTCTTATGGGAACATTTCATACTTGCAAGGCTCTTCCTCAAAAAGTGTTCAAGACCTCTGCCATACAGCAACCATTATCAGCCTTGAAATTAGTCCATCTATCAAGCTCACATTTTTATGAGCTTCAAAGAACAAATTCTCATCTACTTATACTACAAAACTAAAAAATATAGAGATAATTTTCTAAAACAGGAATCTCCCGACTGTTGCCCAGGGGGGTCTTCTCTCCAGGTTAGATAACCAACCGACAACCACACCCACCGCCCTCAAAAAATGAGAGATGCAGCAAACTACCTGGACATGGCAATCTCATCATCCATCAGAGCTCCCCAAACTGCAGCAAAACTGTGAGAAGCTTGGCAGTTTTACCTGGCCACCTGTGAATACTAGCTGCAGGATTAAAAAAAAAAAAAAAAGAGTATTTTGGAAGAAAAACCTCAAAAACTTGACAAGGGAACCATACCAACTCCCCCAAAAATGTAACAGCTGAACATTCTGATTGAAAGTTTGATACATTGGAAGAGCTTTACTCCTGGCAAGGTCTAATGATAATAGGATTCTTTGTCCAGACATGGAAGGAAACAAAAAGTAAGCACACTAAGGGACATCATGCTCACATGAAATTTTCTTTCAGAACAGGAAGGGATATGCTACTTAAATTCCATTTTTAAGAAGAGATCTTATTGAAATGCTAGTTAATCAGGAACAAGATACTAAGATTACCAAAAAGCCTGTGAAACAAATCAAAGCAGCACACAAATACTGCTCTGGTTAACTGGAAAGACTACCAATGACCCTAGAAGCAACTAGTTTACACATATTACTGTTGGGACAAGCTGTAAATGACAACTTACAGACTACTAGAATTTCTCAGAATGTTAGAACTCTTCAGTCTTGATAACAAAAAGTCACCAACACAAAGTTAAGGGTCACAGCACAGCTCCAAAGCATTCCAGCCAAAGCTGTCAACATACCAAGCACATACCAAGCTCTCTCACAGAGATGCTCAATTTTAAGAATACAAATGTAGTCAGTGTTGTAATACAAGGTTAATTTTCACTGGCTTTCATCTTTGAAATAACAATAAAATCACTCACCACCACCACCCATTTTCCTCCCCAAAACATTAGTAACAATTGCAGACAGGATTTACAAGGTTTTAGTTTTCTTCAGTAAGACAAGCGGGGAGGACAAAGTGGAATTACTCCTCTTTTTCGTGCCTTAACAGACATGAAGTTGCAGCCTCATAACAGACATTCATGAACACATGAGTCAGCTTTTACAGACTCTTAAGAGGACAAGTTCCAGAGACTGACATAGCTTCATGGGCAGTCATACCTAGAAAGACAACATGCACAAATAAAAATAGCTTTGCTTAGGACATAAGTTAGAACCTTATCACTAACATGGTACCAAAATAAGGAATTCAATTACCTTCTGGTCACCAAATCAGGATGCCAAAAAGTAGCTAACCCTTCAACTGTCTCCCTACAGCTGTCTCCCAGATGCCGTGGTACCTTGCCCTGAACAGTGTTACCATTGTTGCAGTTTCAGTATTCAATACACTTCAACAGACAACAATGAAAAATGAAGTACGAAGGAACAGTCACTGGGACAAGTCAAGGATTCAACTAGCCCAGAATCCTGCCTCCAGCAGTAGCAAAAAGTTTCACTCTTTTCAGAGAAACCTGTCTGTAACTGGAGGAGGAAATCTACAGAACAATGGCAAAAATGAGCGTCAGGGCATGAGAATATAAAGTATGGGCTGATACTTCCACAGCATATTCTCCCAGTCATCAAAAAAATTGCACTTCAGAAACTTGTCGAGACAGACAGAAGTGGCTTTTTTCCTCCTAATTTATCAAATCCAATATATTTTCCCTACTGATTTATCTGGTCCCACATTAACCCCAGGCAAGCTTTTAGCTGCAGCAACATACAGTCACAAAGAGTTCCATGACTTTAACGTGCAAGTGTGAAAAAACAGTTTCCCTGCTTACTCTGAACTTGCCACTTGTTGAGAAATTTCTTGTGTTAGTGAGTAATCAGACCGTGTTCACCCTCTCCATAATACTCATGCCTTTACTTCTTTCCTCAGTCCTCACTCTTCCACACTCAAGAGTTCTATTCCTCCTTGCTACAAAAGCCATACTATGCTTTTCATCGCACTACTCTCATCATGTCCTTGATGTCCTAACCTAACATGAATAGGTTAGACACTATTCAAAAATAAAGGAGCACCATGGATTATTAGTACCATAATGATATTCTCAAATACATCCTCTCAAATATACTTTAATCCCAATTACCTTCCTAAAAAACAGAAAATCCTACCATTGTTTCCTTCTTGACCACTACTGAATATTAAGCTAACATTTTAAACAGAATCAGTGTTATGTCATCATCTATTTCTGAACATACAGATAATTTGATTTTGTAAACAAAAAAAGCATCTTCCAACGCAACTTCAAGGAGCTGCAAAGCCACAGCCACAGAAACAAGAATGATCCCAATTAACCTATAAGCACTTCATTTCTCAGTGTGATGATACCAAAGCTGCCAGATTTCATCCACACAAGGATTCAGAGACTGTACACTCCAACACACACTTCCAAACTAGCAACTTCTGCAGACACAAGAATGTTCCTCCCTGCAAACAGAAAAGTACTTTTCTCTTCCCCACACACCACGTCACAAGCAAACTAATCCCAAAACAGAAGCAGTATTTTTTCAGAAATTTGTCCTGTAAAGATGTGTTCAGTAAGGGGATAACTTAATGTTTTACATTACAATTTTTATTTCATCAAAAAAACCAAAACCATTAGCTGGATAATGTATTTTTAACAGAGGAAGCAACAATACTGAAAGTACTGCTATCCAAAATGGGCCTTTAGCCCAGTCGCCTTCTACATGACCTTTGAAACAAGTTTGAAATAATTTTACAATCCAAGTACTTTCAACATCAACTAACAGATCTCTTTTTTTTGTAAATTCAGGGTCAAGTACTGATTCCACCCAGTGACATACTGTGTATGTGTCAATGACAAGTCTAAAACATTTTCTCTTAAAGCTCCTAAACCTTGTAACACCAGAAAAAGCAAACAAGTTATTACAGGAAATAAGTTATTCCAGAGGTCCATCTTTCAAACAGCTTAAATAAAATAATCCTGCCCTTATTTTCCTCTCTGCAATTACTCAACGCTCAGAACAAATGAGTGGTTTTGCATGACCTGCATCTCCAGATTGCATTAATTCAGGTAGAAACCACTTTGAATCAGTAGTCTAAATCTCTGTGCTTTGATATTAAGACACCAAATCATACATCAAGCTGAGCAACTCCTTCACTACAGATCATCTTTGTGTGCTTTGGAAAAAAATTTTTTATTTCTAAATCAGTACACGATTACGGTTTGAATAGTCCTTTGCCATGCCAATTTTTGAATGGCAGCACAATCTGCCACAAGGATTAGAGAATTCTAAAAATAGCTGAATCTTTCTTTAACACCAAGTCAGTTTTTCAACTGCCTCTGTTTAGTGAGCTTTTATTGATAATTTTTACCCCATATATTTTAATTCATTCTGTTTGTGAATAGGTGATATAAGGCTTGATGATATAACCAAATTATTTCATAATCACTTTTTTTGACAAAACCCTCCTCTAAATGAATTTAAACTATCATATTTGTGGTAGACATTTCAGTTCAGATACATTTTCTATTAGCCCTGACATTAGCAGTCTTCATTATTTTATGTAAAAGGGTGGGAAATACCAGAATTTCTCTTTGGAGTCCTTCACTGCTTATTAAAAAAAACAACCCTCCATATTTTAGCTGTATCACCCTTTCTAGAAGCACTCCGATCTACTCCTGCCTATTTAAATACTGGTTAGAACAGACTTGAATATTGAAAGATGCTCTTAAGAGAGTCATGTCAATTTGGTCCATATTTAAGAAGAGAGACTAGTGTTTTAGGAAAGCTTATTATTCACTTTCACTAGAATAAAAATACTAGTTCCACCCTAATACTTGTATCAATGATTGAAAATCTAGAAAACATAAGTTTTTTGCTTAAAATATTAAAGAAAAATATTTTAATCTGTGTAATGCCTGTAGATACCCCAGTATTGCAAAACTGAAACAGAATAGCTGCTGTCAGTTTTTAAGAATGTCACATTTTTTAAGCAAAAAGCCCTATAAAATAAATCCAGAACTGAAACAGTTGCCAAGACAGAGCTGGCTTCAGAGGCAGTTTTCACTGTATTATTGCCACATTCACTCCATGAATACCGCTGCCAGCTAGAATCTACTGTACTGAAGTGCCCATTTCAAACAGAGCTGATACCTCTAGCTAACACCTGCAAACATTAACAAAGAGACTGCCTTTCCTTCCTTCTGGTCTGTTTCCTAAATATCACCATCAACCATATCAAGATTCAAGGGGGGAAAAAAAAAAAAGTCCCATAGAGCTCTAGTACGGACACCGCTTGTTTGAAAAGAATGGATGTACAGCCTGCTTTTGTGTATTAAGAAAGCATGCAAGTTCTTTTTTTCTACTAGCAGACCCTGTGAAAATAACTGTAGGCAACACATGAAAGGACAAGTAAATGCGTCCAAATAAGAACCAATGCAGCCACTCCAAGAAATAGAACAAATTTTAGAACACCACTATCAGCAAGAAAATACTCCTCCATGTTGAGTCTCCAATTCCATACAGATGAGAAATTTGGGCAGAAGAGAGTCATGAGGGTTGTGAGGGCGTGTGGTGTGTCATCAGAAGTATCAAGTGCCAGTCACCAAACACTCCAGACAATACTTCCAGCTGCTACACCCACCCAGGAACTGATCCGTCACCCCAAATTCTATCTCCTCTATGCCTACATTAATCTCAATGGAGCATACTCAGTACAAAAGTAGACTTAAACAAGAACACATTAAGCTGCTAGAGTAATTTACAAAATCATTTTTCATGATCTGTATTTGTGGAAAGCTAAAGTGATTCTTACAATTAAGTATTCTTTTCTCCAGTTTTATTTCTACTAGTGCAAGGAAATGCTTTATAGCAACAGAATTTGCACACACACTCTTACATTATATTACAAAGCATACTGTATTTCAATGAAGAAACAGCTGTCTCTGTTCCATTAGGAAAAAATGGCTCAGGAGAAGCGCATTTGCTATGCATTGTAAAAATTAAGTAATACTACATTCTTTGCACCCACATAGCCTCCATTATAGGCTACTGTTTACATGTAGAAAAAAGAAAGAAAAAACCCCACACTAAGACTGCTTTTATCAGCAGTGGCAAACATTACCAGGGGAAACATTAGACTTCAGACACCTACCAGCATTTCACAATGGGTAAAGAATATCTTCACTTGCAAGAGAATCGGAAGAGGCTTCTGTAACAGCTCTTCTCCCTTCTTCTGTGCTCCCTCCCAAATGTTTTAGCTCCTTATACCTTATAAGGTCAAAAAACCACCCACAACTTCAGTAAACGAACACAAAAAAAGAAAAAGATATTCAGAAGCAGGGGAAACTCCATCTTGAAAACATGGCAGTACAAGCAGCTCAATGCTAAATTAGGAAGTGGTCTGCTTTCCTCAAACTCCAAAGTTTAACATGGAAAGCAAACTCATAAAGCAAATGTTACTAAAACACAGAAGATTTAAGAATCAATGAGAATCTGCAATTAAGTATTAAATCTACCATCACTCTGCCAAGGGGCCCAATTTGGATAGAAACACTCCTATGATCTTGCACAAGCAGGAAGGATTCCTGTATTGATGGGTTTCCAATGTACAACTACTCAGTTATATCCTCTTCTTCCAGATAGACTCCAATTACAAAGTATTAGTAATATACTGTAATAGTAAGAACAGTTTATAGCATCCAAAGATAACATTCAAGTGGAGAGCACTGACAGAAGAACTATTAAGACACCCTCAGTCATGGAAGCAAAGACATTAACAAAACCAAGATAAAGACCACATAGGGATTTTTTCATATTTAAAACTGGGGTTCCGTTGTACCTCTGCCCTTTTAATCATTCAGCATACATTGGTCTATCGCTACTTGCTGCAATAAGAGCAGCAGAACTGCTTAACAATGATCTATACAAAGCCTGAACACAGCAGTAAAATTCTGAAAATAGGTGCACTAATGTATCCTAGGGAGAAAAAAGAGCTTACTCTATATACAGGACATACACAAGTAGTTGTTGGCAGGTCTGCTGTCATGACAAAGACGAGCTTTCACAGCAGAAGCAAGCTTACCAGAGGTATCCATATTAGCTAAAGAGAAGAAGAAAAACTGCCTACCACGTATAGCAGAAGTTCTCAGAGCTCAAAACCAGGATGAGCTCCACAGTAATTCAAGACGTAGTACCACCTCACTGGAAATTAATAGAAGTAGGCAATATTCAGTAACTTCCATTTTTGCTCAGCTGGACTAAGACACTAAAGAGTTAGCTAACCTACAAGGCTGACTACCATACCAGTTGCACTTGTTCAGTAACATAAACGTACTGGTCCCAATAAAAATTGTTCCTTCAGGTAATAAGTGGACTACCACACAGCCATACATCACCATTGTCTGTATATATACTTTAGCATTGGCTCCTATACTCAGCCGAAGAGTCTGCTTGAACTACGACTTTCAATATTGTTATCACGATTGTTTATTAATGAAACAGGTTATGCCTATTAGTTAAAGGGCTATGTCACCAGCTCATGGATAAAGCTGATGAATCTTCTAGCAGTACTGCATGCACTTCTCCTGAGCCAAGTGGATCTGCAAGAGGAGAAAGAACTTGGCAAGGAACTCATCTGCCATATAAGAACAGTAACAAAAGAGGATGGAAAGGAAGAAGTGACTCTTACCGAGATCTCAAATACTGCAGAGAATAAAACCCTACCACACCATTGGCTATTTGTAGATACATGAGAACTCTGCAGTATGCAAGTCACTACACAGTAGTACAAAGCTAGGTGCTTAAACTATAAGACAAAGTTTACGAAACAAGAAACTTCCCTTCCTCAAACCATTTCTCATGCTTAAGGAAGCATAGCTGGACATATAGCTACTAGCCTGATGCCAAGGTTTGTGTAAGAAGCTCAGTACATTCCTATTTCCTGAATGACAAAGAACAGCACATGCTAATTCATTCCCTTACAGAAGGGACAGGCAGACCCTATTTGCCTTTCGGTCGTCAAGTCTCCAGGAGAGCTCCTTTCCAGGGCTACCACTTTCATGTGATTTCCCTTCACAGTTTGCTCTCCCTCTAAAGAAATTACTTTAAAACTCTGCTGTGTAGGATGCATAGTAAACACAAGAGTGGATTTAATATCCCATTGGTTTTTTTCCCCCTACTTCATGTGCACTTGTACTCAATCTGCACATTTTAGTTGCTAGTTCATAAACAGCACCTTTAGATGAAGGTCAAGAGAAAAAAAACAGTATTTAAAGTTATAAATAATAAAAAAAAAAACATTAGCCACTGCTAATTTCAATTCCAAAGTACACAGATGTATTAGTGCTCAATGTAAACAAGCTTAAAAAAAAAGTCTGCAGCATTTCTGCAGGGAGAACCACCTTTGATGGAAGTCAAGCTTAACAGACACTGGTCATAATACACCTAGGATCCCCAAGTCAGATCGTGTATATGCACCTGCCCATTCTGAATGAGTGAGCTCTCAGGAGTACTTGAAAAGGCTGGCATTTCTGGTTTACAGTGAGAAATGAAACAATACTAGCTCAAAAGACACAGTACAGACAGTGCAACAATACGGCACTTTCAGATGTTCTCAACACTCCATTTTATTTTTTTCATATCAAAATGAACAGGTTTGGTATTATATAAAAAATATAAAGTACCTAAACACGAACATTTAGATACAGCTCATATTCCCTATTTCCCACAGTGGATTTAGGACATCCTTGTCCAAAACTGCTTTTGGCTATAGCAGTACTTCACATGCTTACAGATTAGAGAAACAAAACCCAAAAATAAGTAGCGAGACTAGTTCCTTCTCCAGAAGAAAATCTCCATCTCTGACCTCATTTCTTAGC
>VXAK01022180.1:0-25266 GCA_013399435.1 Arenaria interpres
AGGTTGCCTTCAACCTTGATGTCATCCAACGGTCCCTTTTTGTTCGTCAGTACTAGGTTCAGTAGTGCGTCGCCCCTTGTTGGCTCTTCCACCAGCTGGGTTAAGAAGTTATCATCAATACTCTGGAGGAACCTCTTAGACTTAGACTTAAACTTCTCCACAGTTTAGCAGACTGTCATATTAAAAAATAATAATTAAAAAAGAAAACAGCCACATAATTTTAATCATCAAAATTACTTCCCTAAAATAAATAAGTACAATGCACCCAACTTAGCAAAAATAAATGAAATGAAAACAGTTCACCATATGGAACTCTGTCAAGCTCTGTGCCTGTGGGTGTAGGCTAACCGTCACAAAACACTTCTTTGTAACTGAATGTTTTTATTTTTAAAACATATGAAGGCAAAACAACTAACAACAATAATAATAAAAAAGGAATATCTCAGTATTTTTCACACTTTCCTATGCAGCAGATATATATATGAACAGAGTAACATGGGCAAGAGTGCATACACCTTCCTTCTGTCCACCCACATATACAAGGGCAATTATAGCACAAATGACAACATGAGTTTAAAAGATTTTTCTCCTAGCTTTTGTGATTTTTATTGCAGAACATCATCTAGTCTAGATAATAAGACCCAAGGAAGATCCCTGATAATTTACATGTATAGACCATAACCTCTGTTTAAGCTGCAGCATATCTTTTAGACAGACTACATTTTGGATAGCAAGTCTTAAAGGATGGAGAATCCTGTATTTTTCTAGGTAAGTTGGTACAGTGTTTTTTACTCTTGCTACTAAATTGCATATAATTTCTACTCTGAATTTGTCTAAATTCAATTTCCAGGCATTGGATTTCATTATCCTTATTTTACTAAATTAAAGAAGTCATTATAGGAAGTCTCCTCTCCACAGAGGTACTTCTGAAGGCCATGATCACATCACGTGTTAGACTAATTAACTACCCTGAGTCTCTTAATTCTCTCTAGACCTCAAATCAAGTTTGTAGCTCTTTCCTGAACTTTTCTAATCTTTCAGCATCCTTATCCGAAGCATGGGTAGAATCACAGATGCACTATGACAACACAGGACGGCAAAGTCCGTATCTCTTCCTGGCAACCCTAAACTCATACACCCAAAGACTGTGTTCACCTTTGTGGCTTCAACACTGCAGTAGGAATTTGTATGCAAATTATTTGGCTCCTAGATGTCTGACTTTTTATTTAGATATGCCAAAGGGCATATCTCTCTGATAAACCTGTATAATCACCTTGTCCTCAGAAACATATAGCATTTTACCAGTTTTTGCGTAATCTACTATTTTTTCTGATAAGGATACATTATATTTTCTCCAGATCACATTGGGGTTACTGAAAAGCACTGATCTAAGAAGCTCAGTACATATATATGCATGAAAGGATTTTACTATTTGAACAAAATGAAGCAATTTTTAAGTCGTACAATGAAGATGACTTTGCTTAGTTGCTTTGTGAAATAACATATATGACTGAACTATTTGAAGAAGTTTAAGGTTTATATGATACACTGTTATTAAACAAACTTCTAGTTTTAATTAAAAACAGAATCTACTTTATTTGCGAAGAATAAGTTCCCTACTCAAACCCATGTGGATTTGCACGAGCTGTACTTCCACCCTCTGAGTTATCTCAAGGAACACTCCCACATAGGATGTATGCAGCTCAGCTTGCACACCATGCCACATAGTCAAGGTTGAGTCCTGACTAGTCTTCTTGATTGCCAAATTTCTCTCTCTTTCCCGCAAATATTTCTTCACCAGTGAACCTAAAATGTTTAAACACTTTTAATTCCCTGCCTGTGCCTGGATTTTACTTGTGATGTTTATTTCATTGCTGTATTTTAACTTCCTGTATCTTTAAAACAAGGTATCCTGCAAACATTATCAGGAAACCTAACTCCGGTACAAAAAGCAAATGTGATGCTAATTTTGGACCCCACTTTGTGCTGGTTTTGACTCACTTCTCCAGTTCTAAATACATTAAATGTTCACTCCAAAATCACGACTTAAGCAGATGAAATGCCATTATTTTAAAACCAGTTTAGTCTGAAGTTGTCCCTGTAAATTTGTTTGATTTCTGCTCAAAAGATCTAGTGCCTAAAAGCAGTCAGTTAAATATCAGACACTAACAGGAGTGGGGTTTGGTTCTCCTTTTGGAAGGGGAGGGTGCTAAAAGTGCCAGAAAACCTGTCTGGGATGCATCCAAGCTGCTGCATCAGTCCTTCCTCCAGGGTCTTGTTGCAGAAGTCAGGGACGGAAATCAGGGAGCCAGAAAGAGCCTGGCCTGATTTCAGTGTTCTTCTGTGGGTTGTGAAACAGGATATTTGGAAAGATTATTTTCTCCTTATAAGTGGAACATGAATTTTATCTGCGAATCTCAGAGAGAAAACGATAGTGGAATCTGCAATGCCACTTCCACAGTAATTTCTTGGAATACAGTTGTGCTTTAAGAGCATTTAAGAGGGTACCTTGGCTGCTAATTTGAGGATTCGACATAGTTACTTCAAGTATGAAGACAATGCATTTGAAAAATACATGTGACAGATTTTCTGTAGATTAATGAATATAATCACGGAGAACAAATTAAATGAAGAAGACTTCCAGAGAGAGTAAATTCATTTAACAATCTGGAGAAAAGGTAATTTCTATCTAAATATAGCTCTGCTATGGATGAGCAACCATGAAATCACAGCTTTTTCATTTTCTGGGAGACAGTTTCCTCCCATTCAGATTTTTTTGAGGTTTTGTTTTTCCTTCACATAATAGCAAACTGATAAAAAATATTACATAAGGAGTTTTTAAGACTGTCAGGATGACAGGTTTCCTCATTCACTACAGTGACCTGATTCATTCCTGGCTGAGAAATAAGCACTCTCAATCACACTTAACAGTTTTCCGTAAGAGGGAAGGTCCAGTTGCATTATCCAATACAATAGAAGCTAAATTGGGCCCTGGTCTCAGTTAATTAGGATTGTATACACTGAGGAAGCAGCTGAATGCTCTGTCAGAGGAAAATAGGTTATTTTCTTACATTCACAGTGCATAACTGGAGGGTCAACATGCTCAGATGTTGCTCTGTACACACACATAGCCCAGATTTCAGGAATGTCCTTTCCAATGGGGAAATGCTATCGCTTCTCAATTCCTGACAAATGGAGATGGGCTGAAAGACCTTTTATGCAAAACCAGGGGGGTTTGGGGTTTTTTTTTTTGTTTTTTTTAAACAGTTAAAGATTTCCTCTCAGGTAGACTAGAAAAAGTCTTGAGATATTTGAGAATTTCCCAGGCTAGGGACACAGACTCCTGTCCTAAGCTTTATTAGAAACATAAGTCATCATTTCCTTCAACCTTAATGAAAGCACTGTAGTTAAATCCAGAGTAATCATTTTATGAGGCAGAGCTACATCTCTCTACCATGCTTGAATAATAATCAACTGAAGCAAATTTTCAGTAATGTCAGGGCAGCAGAAGCAGAGCTACAGAACATATCAAACCATAGTAGATAGGCTGGTACACTTATTTGTCATGTGTTTCTATAACTAACTAGCTGAATTGTTTCTGTTGAAGATATCTGAAACAGAAAAATCACTTGAGTTTTAGAAAATAGTTCTTCTTGCAGTTGTTACTCTAAGTACTGTTTGACTAATAATATATCAATATAATATAATAAATATGAACTTAGTCCTGCAACAGTTACCAGGAAAGCACTCCTTATTTACCCAGCTGTGAAAATAAATTCAGATAATCCCTTGATAATTGTTACAAATACACGGTTATGTTAATGACATCTATTGAGGATGAGCTACAAAAATAAAGTTTACTTGGGAATATTTCCAGTAACATATATATTTGCAGATTTCAGAAAACATTTTCTCTGAATACGCACTACTTCTATGATGCTATCATCAGTCTTGTGCATAATTTGCTTTTAACAGTCTCTTTAGAAAGCTGATAGGTCTAATCAAAGCTTGCATAATTTCTGTTTATCGTTTACGAAAGTTAGCAAGTCTCCACCAAAGGAAAACATCTCTGGCAAATAGTACACCTCAGCTCATTACTGAAAGATGTGGGCTCATTCTCTGATGGAATAACTAACATAGTAATAAAATATAGATAACTGGAAGATTATTTGTATCAATAAATTAGTAATAAAAGTCTTCACATTTGTATTTATAAAAACTCTTCTCCTTTCATAGAAATAGTAACAGTACTATTACTAAAGGAATTTACTTATTAATCAGTAATTATTTTTCCTACTAACACTGCAGCTAATAACTACTGAAGCATTTTTGCACTTTGGAGAGATTAGGCAATGAATGTATCATTGATGATTTTCTTTTTCCGGTAGGATTCAAGTTTTTTCAAGCCAAACTAAATTTGGCTATGGGAAGTTTTGAGATTTGCAAAATTCTTAAAGAAATACAGATATTCCTGAATATGAAACATGTGAGAACCAGATATAATCATCTGTCTTGCTGGCAAAAACATTAGTTAAAAACAAACTGCCTTTGCTTAATGAATCATAGAATGGTTAGAGTTGGAAGGGACCTTAGAGATCATCTAGTTGCAACCCCCNAACAAACCCAGCTCTCTCAGTCTCTCATAGGGGAGGTGCTCCATCTTCATGGCCCTCCGCTGGACCCGTTCCAAGAGGTCCATGTCCTTTCTGTGTTGAAGACTCCGAAGCTGGACACAGTACTCCAGGTGGGGTCTCACAAGCACAGAGTAGAGGGGCAGAATCACCTACCATGACCTGCTGGCCACACTTCTCTTGATGCAGCTCAGGATGCGGTTGGCTTTCTGGGCTGCCAGTGCACATTGCTGGCTCATGTTGAGCTTCTCATCCACCAACACCCCCAAGTCCTTCTTCTCAGGGCTGCTCTCTAGCCATTCTCCGCCCAACCTGTATTTGTGTCTGAGATTGCCACATCCCAGGTGCAGGACCCTGCACTTGGCTTGGCTGAACTTGGCGGTTTGCATAAGCCCACCTCTCAAGCCTGTCCAGGTCCCTCTGATGGCATCCCTTCCCTCCAGTGTGTCGACCATGCCATCAAGCTTGGTGTTGTTGGCAAACTTGCTGAGGGTGCACTCTATCCCACTGTCCATATCTCCAGCAAAGATGGTTCCATCCTGCTCCCCTTCAGCTGGTGCAGGTCCAGGGGGAATCCTGCACTGGGACAGCCACAGACCTGTACTCTTCTACTAAAATGTAGACAGGCACCTGGCATAGCAGCAGTGTTTTGGTTTGGTCATTGTTTGCTTTTTTACAGAATGGTGGACTTCCTCTTTTGTTTATTGTTACAAAAACTACTCCTTATAAATGCTTTTGTTATATTCAACTGACTTTAGCTTTATAGAAGCAAAAGTGCCTGTCTCAATTAAATGCAAAGCCTGAACCCCTCTTGTCCCATGTCTACTATTGCTCTCACTATCACAACTTCTGATACCATCCGGTATTCACGTAGTCTATCCTTTGACTAGATTTCATTCCTGAATCTTATCATGCATAAGGAGATAACCTAGCCCACTAATATATGCAAATACAGATTATATTATTATTTGCACTTTCTTTAATTGTATCAAAATGCTCTTAAGACTAATATGCAGGTGGATGTTTACTGAATTTAGTTCCTGCATCTTGAACAAACACATGTTTTCAAATTGTTTTGGTGGGTGAAGGAATATAACCAAACAAATGTTATGTGTGCAGTAGTGGGTGACACAGTTTCATGTGCACTTACTTTTTTTTTTAATCAAATTTAATTTGAAATGCTATCTATATTGAGATTTTATTGCAGACTAGATTGTTGTGACAATGTGGAAAACAGGACTGAACAGATTTATCCATCTTCTTATGGTGTGGGGGGCAGGCTTTGTGCATTTTCTTGATTATACAATCTTTAAACTACA
Source organism: Arenaria interpres (assembly GCA_013399435.1). Classification (NCBI taxonomy): domain Eukaryota; kingdom Metazoa; phylum Chordata; class Aves; order Charadriiformes; family Scolopacidae; genus Arenaria; species Arenaria interpres. The sequence continues at coordinate 5,951 of VXAK01022180.1, forward strand.
GCAGACCTTTGCAGATCTCCAAGCTATAAGTAAAACCACTTCTTCTAAATTATAATGCATCTGATTTTAACAAGACAAAGAACGCAGAAGACATTTTTTCTCATTAATACAGAAAAAAATATGGTTTGGGGGTTAGGATGAAGTAGTGAAATTCACAAAACCCAGGACATATTGTCCTTGGTACCGCATTCCAGTGTATCACTTATGCTAATGCTAATGCTACCCACAGAACCATCCTATTTGAAAGTTACTGTGCTATCAGGCAGAAGATAACTGCATGATAAACTAATATTTATCCCTATAATCATGCTCATTGTGAATTCCAGTGAGTTCTAAGGAAATAACACAATATTTCTGTCTGTTCCTTGAAGTGTAAAATTAGCATAATACCTGTTGATCCACCTGACAGGAGGATTTGCGACTCAATACAGATACCTGGAAAGAAGATTCTTCAAAACCACAAATGCAGATAAGCTATCCCCAGACTTAAATGCTGTCTAGCTGATGTGTGTTCCTGTTCCTGACTCATCAGAGAAGTCAGGAACTAGACTCTGTTCACCATACCTTTGACACTGCACTCATATCACCACCTTAGCTGTGAGTTTTTCTGGGTTTGCTTTTTAATTCCTGTTTCTCACTGCTGTTATTTCTTTTCGGGAGGAAGACTATTTTAAAAACTAGTTATTTAACATATTCTGAACATTTAATTAAAAGAGGAATGAAAGTTGAAGTTTTTTATATAAAAGATAGGGAAAACATTGTCTTTCTGAACGTGTCTGTTTAAAATATGATCTTCAAATATATTGCAACTGGAGATTATTCACTAAAAAAATTCTAGAACTACTTTTTTTGAAAAAAGTATTACGTCTCAGATACTTCAGGATAATTTAAATAGTGTCCTTGGGAATGCCAAGTAAATATTGTACGTCAAAGACTCCTAACCAGAATAGGATTTGCAAAAACTCCCTATTAAATCAAGAGATAAACAGATCAGTAAAGTGAGACTTGAACCACTAAAGGTATAAAAAGTAGATGTTCATCATGGAGTATGTAGCTCATACCCAAAAGATACATAGGACTCAAGGCTTTCAATACAATCACATTTGCCTATAAAGAATTGATAGGTCCCGGCCTGAAACAAGCTGGTCAGCCCTGGGCTGATTGATAGATTCCCTTTCAATTGCACACTTAATTTTTCTGAATATCTGGCTTAATCATCAAGGAACTGATTCCAGGCTTAAGCCAGACAAATCGCTTCCTAATTTTGTGACTTGGCTGCCTGGTTTGAACTTTAGCTTTTGCAATGATGCCTTTTGAACTTAAGTTAGCAATATGGACTAAGCAGCGTAAAGTGTTATGAACAAGTATGACCCAGGGTTGCAAGGCCTTAGTGGCTAAGCAAAACTTGCTTTTTGTTTCCTATTCTTTTTTTCCTCAGATCAAAAATTTAATAGTACCTGAAGAAGTAAGGAGCTAGCTTCTCAATTTAGCATTTACTCAGTAATTTTTAGAAGCAATAGCAGAATAAGAAGGGTACGAAACAGTCACTGGTTGGAACTAATATGTTTCTTCTCTCGTGATCAAATGATCAGATTGAGTGGTGTTGTCCATCCTGGACAATGGTCTGGCTTTCCCTGTGCCACCCCACCCAGCACCTGTATTTCAGACAACTCTGTAAGATTGAGGTGTGTTGGTAAAATACAATTGCAGCACTTTAACTTCATATATGGTCTGCTCATAAAGTATACAATATACATGTGTACATGTGTGCTTGTAAGTGTGTGTGTGTTTGTGTGTGCACCTGTGTAGAGAAAAATTGTAACTGTACTGCACTCCACAGTACAATTTGTGCAATAAGCATTATCTGTTCAGCTGCGACTGCCTGTACAACAGACACTCTGTCTGAGCAAAGACACTCTCTGAACATGAATTAAGTTACCCTCAGTATGAAAAGCAATTTATTGATCCAGTCCCTGATAGATTTCCTTTTCACTCAATTTTTAGTTACTGTTAGCAAACCATAGATCTTTAAAGGGGTAATTCAATAACTATTGGGTATTGTGTATCTGGTAGACCTAGAGTTTTAAAAACATCTCAATTTATAAGAGGACTCTTATTCTGCAACAGAAAAAAAACAAACAAACAAACAACGAAAACAAAACACAAGCAAAAAAGAAACAGAGAGAAAACTTATTTGGGGAGATCAGGAGAGTTAGATTTAAATCCTTACTTTTTCTGAGACAAATCAAGGAGATGAATTCATCATCTCATCCCAATTCTTCACCATCAGGCTGTAAACCATTTGATTCCCACACATCAAAAAAAAAAAAAAAGAAAAAAGGACCTGCTTCAATTTCTGGACAAAACACAAAAGAAAGCTGAAATCTCAGAAATATTTCCAGCTTCAGTTCTTTGAGATTTACAGACACTACTGGCATTTTACTTTGGAAGAAATATTCTTAAAAAGAAGGAAGTATTCTTCAAATGAACAATGCCCTAATTTACTATGAAAACCTGTTTATGAAGCTTTCCTTACACCAGGAAGATTCCTGCTTTTCTGTTTGCTTTTAAACTGATGCTAATACTCTTTTGAAAGCTTTTGTGTCATCCTAGTCAGGCGTATTAGCCAGGGCTTGGGAGGAGAGACTGCCTTTTTCTGTATACAACTTCCGTTTTCCTCCACTCCTCCATGTCCAGGTGTAATTTTTTTCAGCATGGCTTAGGTTTTTTCCCATTATTTCTTGATTTTTATTCTAACATGAGCAAGTCAGGTGGGTGGTTAGAACTCCTAATCGTTGCCTAATATGTGTGGCAGGTTAGACTTGGGCCCTTGTTTTGCAATTGCATCTGAGAGCACACGTGCCCCTCTGCAGGGACCTGCTTTGGCATGGAGCTGTCGGTGTTGAGCCGTTCACACTGCTTGCTGTATTACTTGTGAGTAACCATTTGGCCTCCATCTGTGTAGGTTTCTTTACTTTCATGCCAGAAAAATAAACAATAACAACTTTCTTTTCCCTCTTTTTATTGCTTTTTTATATTATTCCTGCCTTAGTAATATCAGGTGAGTGATATTGGCAGCTGTCTTCCCACAAATGCCAAAACACTAATTGCTTGGTGCCACAGGACAGTTCAGCATTCAGATTCCCAGGACTCATCGTTCTTACACCAAATATGAGGCCCTCAGCTAAGACTAATACAATTCATTAATAGAAAAGACCAGTCATTAATGATAAATGGCTGCAAATGTACATTAAGCACTCTATAAGCATACAGTGACATATGGAGGTTTGCAACCTCAAATACCCAGACGCACTCAATATTTACAATGAATTGCATTCTTCCACAATAGCAGTAATACAAGGAAGTTTATTTTGTCATGGTCAGATTTCATAAAATAACATCTTCAAGTATAACTTCCCTATTCTCAGTAAAACAAGCAAGCTTTTGTGTGTTTCAGTACTAGCACAGAATGCAGATCTGGAAGAGCATCTTAAATATATTGAGAGGAATAAATGATAGTATGATTTTAATATGATTTAATACAGGATACAGCAAAAGATATAAGGCAGCATTTCCCAGAATTTCTTCAGCAAAGTCACAGTCACCAGAGAAGGCACTTACTATGAAAATTATACTATAGCCTTTGGGGAATGGTGAAGATAAATTAGGTGAGTTAACAAAAAAATGGGAACAGAGAATGTTTGATGGATTCAGAACAGGAGTGGAAGTTAAAGAATGACACATATACAGAAGAAAATATTTCAGGCTACCTGGAAATCAAAAGCTCATATTTAAAGTTATAGACTGTTAGGCAGAAATTTTTTTCCCGCTTCTGCCCTTGAGTTGCAGCATGACCTTGAGTTAGTCTCTTGAATTCTCTGTCGGGTATGTCATAATGGTGTGCTAGTTTTCTTGCAGAAAATGTCCATAAAAAAGTTTCCTTCCATTGAATATTTTTTTTCATTGCAAACAAACAAACACTGAACCATCAAACATTTTAAGTAAAAAAATACCGAAAACTTTAAAAAACATTAAAAATTCCAATGAAATTTTTCATTTGCATTTCCCATCAAGTATTTTCAAGGAATATTTTCATGAAATGCAAGCATTTTCCACAAAAATGTTCATCAAGAAAGACATTTTCCCATCAAAATTAGGTTTTAGTAGAAAAACACAGAGCTAATTTGGACAACCGACATCATTACATGCTTAGTCATCGATATATCTGAAAACAAGAGTTTTGAGTGCCCAGATGGATGTGACTTTCAGCTGGCCAGGTGCGCTGAGTGACACGGACCTAGTAGTTTTGGAGTATGTGACATATAGTCCCTGCTGAGGGTCCTTTCTATCTTTCTGTAGTCTCTTCTCAGCAGCATGGGATACCCTTGGACACATCCATGACATACATTCTAAGAACATATGGTGCTAAGCCAATTTCCTCTTAGCAACAAGTCAACCCATGATTCCTTCAGTAACATTCATTTGTCTTAATCCCTCTGCTCTTAATTAGTCAAAACGATTGTTCATTGCTTTCTCGCACAGCTTCTACTACCTTATATATAAACTGGCAAGGTAGTGACAGAGTATGTCTGCTAAGCTGACAAGATGAGGGAATTATTTCTGGATTCATTCAGACTGTAGCACATATAATGACATCATCTGATATGGAAGTGTTGAACACTCCACAGTATCCATAGCACTAACTGGCACAGATCAGACCAAAATGCATACAAGTCATGGAGAGTAGATCTCCAGAGCCTGAGATGGAGTTGTCTGCTATAAAGAACATAAAACTTGCTAAGATGTTATTATTGCAGGATAAGGAAGGTGGAAACACTGAAGGCTCGTGCACAGAATTAGCTTTGTTCAACACATAGTTCCTGGGATCTCCGAGCAGTATCTCTGAAATGCCTTTCTTACTCCCTCATTTCCTGATGAAGCCAATGAAGCGGTACAAACTTCTCAGTTTCATTACACATTTGTTTCCCCTTCAAAGCTAAGCCCTTGGTTCTTTTACTTTCCAGCTTCCTGGAAGTTCTCAAGGCAATGAGGTTGTTTCATTTTATTAATGCAGGATTGTTACTTGGTGCTAGTTGTTACTTGGTGCTAGTCATCCATGCATCCCTCCTGAGGCCACCTGTAGTTTCCAAGCTGCTGCTTTGGCTTTGACTGAGCCAAAACTGCAGTTGCCTTAATATCTTCCTAGCTTCATTGAGACTGTGGTCAGTTCCCAAGAAAGAGAAGACAAATTGGGAGTATTCCCAGCTTTCACTCTGCTTTTGCACCCTTGATACATAAATAAAACAGGGACAGTAATTTATAACACCTCTAAATTAATTCTGCTTGTTGTCTCATTGTGCTCTCTATTGCTTCTACTAGATACAGCATACATAAACTCTTATTTCATGGCCAAAGCTTATGAGTTACACCTTTCTCATGCAGAGAAAAAATTGTAGACAATAGTGAGCTTGATTCCCACCTGTCTTGTGTAGTCATGTAAAAGTAAGTGGATATGAATTGCTGCTTTTCTGATTTAATATTTGGCACTTGCTTTGGGAAGATACAAACAGAAGAAAGCACCAAGCGCTGAAGAAAGATTAAATCACTGGAGAAAAGGATAAATCTTCAATAGCTACATGTAAACTATGTAAATTAACTAATCTAGAGCAATTATATTTACTAGAAATAGTACAGGTTTGTGCTGATAGCTTTTTAAATATTGTTGCTTTATTTGTCAGCAAATGTTGCCTTTGATTACTGGATAATAAACTTTAAAGCAATTATTGAAAGGGCACAGGCCCAATCAAGCATCTGTGACCCCACCAGTCATCTCTGCTAGTTGAAACGGTATGTCTCTTCCCCAGGTTGCTACGTTAAAAACCCTGCATGACAAATAGATGAAGAGCTCTATATTCAGTAATATACAAACAAAAAGAATCATGACGAAGGAAAGGCTGTGGAAAAGTCCAAAAAAGGACTTTGGGGGTGTTGGTCGACTGTTGGCAGGACATGAGCCAGCAGTGTGCCCAGGTGGCCAAGAGGGCCAACAGCATCCTGGCCTGTATCAGGAACAGTGTGGTGAGTAGGATTCAGGAGGCGATTGTCCCCCGGTACCCAGCACCAGTGAGGCCCCACCTCGAGTACTGTGTTCAGTTTTGGGCCTCTTACCACAAAAAAGACACTGAGGTGCTGGAGTGGGCCCAGAGAAGGGCAACGAAGCTAGTGAGAGGTCTGGAGAACAAGTCTTATGAGGAAAGGCTGAGGGAGCTGGGATTGTTTTGCCTAGAGAAAAGGACGCTAAGGGGATACCTTCTTACTCTCTACAACTACCTGAAAGGAGGTTGTAGAGAGGCAGGGTTTGGTCTGTTCTCACAAGTCACAGGCAATAGGACAAGAAGAAATGGCCTCAAGTTGCACCAGGGGAGGTTCAGGTTGGATATTAGGAAAAATTTTTACACCGAAAGGGTTATTAAGCATTGGAATGGGCTGCCCACAGAAGTGGTTGAAGCACCATCCCTGGAGGTATTCAAAAGACCATTTGACATAGTGACATGGTTTAGTGATGTTTGTTTTTTTTTATCAGAGTTAGGTTGATGGTTGGACTAGATGATCTGAAAGATCCCTTCCAACCTAGACAATTCTATGATTCTATGTGTTCTTTATAAAAAATTGTTTGTTATAAAGATTACTAGCCTTTCAGTTAAGATCTTCTGAACAGCCTTGACTGTTTCAGAATATTGCTTGGCCATTTCTATGCACAATAGATTAAGGCTTTGCATGGTTTAGATTAAATTCTTTATCACTTTTATCGTAGTTATGATCATGTGTAGCATTTAAGTCATTATTAGATAATACAAAAATAGACTTTTTAGGCAAAGGCATTATTTAAAAGAGAAAAGAAAGACTTTTGCATACATGCCATTGGATACTCAAGTTCTTTGAACACATAAGAATTTTTTAGCATGATGAGCCTCACCCTGAAATGGATTATACTGAGTTTTCAAAAGCAGACTTTCATAATGCTTCTTAACTTGTTGGTAAAACTGAACTCTTCACTTCAACACTGGATGACTTCCTTATGAGTTGTAAATGGATGCCTGTAGAAGAAGTTGTCTGGAGACTTTCTTAGTATCTATTTACAGGTAGTGGTGTAATGACTGTCCAAGAATCTTAAATGCTGCCATGACATCTCTGAACTTGCTTGACTGCTTGCTAACCAATGTGTGCTCCAGCATCACCTCCCTGGCCCACGTCCAGCAGCAACAGAACTGAGCTACAACATGTGATTTCCCAGCCACACCAGCTCCTGCGTTTGTAACAATTCCTTGGTACATAGAGATAGGAAAAATTATAGTATTTTTTAAGGCCAGACTCAAGAGGGTTTGGGGGTTGCCTGGGTTGGGTTGGGTTTTGGCTTTTCTATATCTGCCTGCCTGTCTATCTATCCACCCCTTCCATTTTGGTATATTATTAAGTTAAGAAATTGAAGGCAAGCACTACTGATGACCTTTCTGAGATTTTATTTCTGTTCTGAGTGCACAGCTTAATTCTAAGATTCATTCTACCACTATTAATATGTCTCTTTCATTTCAGTAAGGGACTATAAAGTAGTATTTCTGAAAAAAGTAAAAAACTGCTTTATGATGCATTCTTTGTCCCATGTTAGACACTCTGTGACCCATTTTGAAGTGGTTAACACATGTAATATAGCTTCTACTGGGTCCTGGGATACAAGTCAGGAGTGAAAAGCAAGAATATGTTCCCAATAAAGTCAGAGAAATCTCTGCTTTTGTAGTGTCATAGGTTGTGCTAACATCAGCTGGATACATGACGTAAAATTATTATATGACTTAAAAATAAAGAATAGTATAACTAGGAAAGACGTGATATAGGCAATTTACAAAATTTATGAGTATGCAAATCATAGATGAGAAGGAAATAACATGTAAAAAACATTTCATGTTTGATGTTTCCCTGTCATATAATTTCCTCTTACAATAACTAAAATGAAGTCAAATGTATTCTGCCTAAAATGGTTTCTAAGATTTGCTAAGCTTTTACTTTATTTTCCCACTGAAGGATATTTTATACTATATTTATATAAACTTATACTATTTAACACCTATAGGCTGACTACCTGAATAAACACTAAATAATAGGGTAGCAGCAGAAGTATAACAGGAACAAATGCTGTGAGCACAGCCTGCTCTGAGCATCTGCTCAGGAAGCTCTGCATTAAGGCAGTTGATATAAAAACATTGCCCTTCACAGGCTCATCCTTTTGTAGTTGCTTCCTTTGTGTCTTCTATGGCATTTGCACCTTGATCTCTAGGAGGCTTACAGTTTCTCAGAATTACTTTCATAGACCTCTGGAACTGCACAGTGTGCAATACACAGCACTAATATATTGCTCTCAAATCATATTGATTTGGGTGTGTTTGTGTGGTATAACTTGGATGTGCTACAGAGTTAGAGGGTTTCCAGTCATTTTGCACTTAAGTGAATACACAATATTCTTTCTGTGCCAAAAGATAACAGACTGTATTATACTAAATGGCAATGTTTGCATTTACAATTAAGACCATAGTATTGCAGTGGCACAGCTAAAGGCTACAGAGTTCTCGAAAAAATATTTCTACAGACTGTAAAATTTCATTACTCCTGTTACTACCTTAGGACCCAGGATTTGCTTTCCTGAGGGCTTCTTCAAATGCTTCTGAAAGGGTTTATGTCTTCCTTTTTATAAAAATTCTGGACACAATACAGAAGGAAGTTAATCAGAGCAGTTAATCCAATAACTCCATGTTTTGTCTTTTTCTATTAGCATTCCATATCTAGCTACTAATATGTAAATTTGGAGTAGTTCATTTCCTACTCTTGAACTGACCGTGATCTCTATGAACATATACATGCTTATCAGTATAAATATGTACATTTTAGGCCTTGGCTTCACACAACAATGAAACCAAATATTTACAAAATATACACAATAGAATCCTCCATTTGTTAGTGTGATTCATGTTTAACACTAGTGTGTAATAAATTTAAGTCAATGTCAGCATAATCATTTGCATGCACTTTTAAAAAGTTTGGGATAAAAAAAAAAAAAAAGTCATCACTCTTCTCTCATAGTTGTATTACCTTGGTAATAAATTGTCTCTAGAAAAAGTTGTGCACTCAACTTTGAGAAGAGGTCACCATGAGCACAAGTGAAATGTGTGGGAAGGGGGAAGGTAGGATCAGTCACAATCATAACATATAGAGCAAATTACAAAAAAAAAATTGAGAGAAAATTCTGGCTTTATTTGTTTTCAATTTTGCTGCACACTCTGCCTGAATCTTACTCTGTGTTAGTGCAAAGTGCTTTTTACATTTTTTAGTTTCTCAATCAATTATCCTAACTGATTAAAATATCTGCTGGAATACCCCAGAAGAATATACTGTTTTATGGGCATGACTTTTGCATATGGATATGAACATAGAAAAAATATGAAAAATCCACTAGTGACTCTGAAGCAGATAATTAGCCTCATATTGAAAGCTGTTTAAAAAAAAAAACTTGATTTGTGAACCTTTTGACTGCATAATTCCCATAAAATTAATTATACTACAAATTCAGAAGAGTGGAACTTCAGCACTTAGAGGTTGTTCATGTTGCCTTTTTTATTCAGAACCCTCAAAATAGATCACAAATATTAATTTATTACAACCTAGGATCTGATGAAAAAAAAATGGTCTCCTTGTCTCTTTACATCTTAGCTTTCAAGAGACCACTGTTTCTCCTGAGCATTTTTCAGGGGCCCTCAGAAACAACTTCAGCCATACAGATCAACATTTTCTTATGGATAATTCCACCTGAGTGTAAGGATCTCTGGGAAGCCGTCAAATCCTTTTTCTGCACTGCTGAACTACAGGGATTGTGCTGCAAAGATGGCACGTAACTATACCTCAGGGGACTTATATGAGAATTTGTTAAGACTCCTGATGATGAAGGCCAATCATTATCGTCTTTATTTTTTTTTCAGATCTCAACAGGACTGTACTTATTGCTCTCTAATCTGCAGCATGACGTGCTCTATTGAAGTGATACAGCACAGAAATACACATTTTCCTCTACTGAGTGAATTGGAAAATCATGTGTTTTTAATTAGCTTTAAAAGGACGCTACAGCAGCTGGTGCTACAAAGCATATGAAAAGACTTGCCTTGCTTTGGCTTTGCACTTGGAGAATCAAACAGTTAAGTGCCTGCATTTCTTCAGTGAGTGATGAATGTGAATTATGTGGATTGGAGAAGGCGTGGGGTTTTAAATACAGGCTCTTCCCTTTTCACTTTGGTGCTGCTGGGTGGCTGCTAATTTACTCTTGCTCTATTGCCTGTTTCTGGATCATTACTGAAACTGTGTTAGTCATAGACTCCCTGAGATGTTTTACAACATTTCTTGAATAACAGACAGCTGTTGTACAGCAAGAGCACAGCATACGGGCTCCAGTCCTCCTTATACTTGCTTGTACGCTCCTGGGCAGCCAAGGACAAAACACAGAAGCCTGCAGAAAATCTCTGGGGGGAAAGAAGGAGGCATCCCCAGAGTGGGATTTCCACCTCCCTGATGTTCTATAAACCTCTCTGCTCCCAAAGAAAGAGAACAGGAGTTGCAGGTGACCAAGTGGCAGGTTTTCTTTCCCCGAGTCTCTGCTTTGGCTTCTGTGATGAAGCTCAGCAGTGCCAAATGTGCTCAGTTAATATTTCTTGAAGCTCTATGAATTTGCCTCATGTGTTCCATGGTACTCATTTTAGGAGAGCACAAATTTTGACTCAGGCTTCAGCTTCCCAGCCATCAGCAATAGTCTCACTCAGATGAAATGAGTCGTTTTATCACGTTCATATAGTTTCGTGTATGATGTTCTGAGTACTTATGCAAAGGGTTTTCATGTTTTGGTAACTAATCTGATGTTATTACATAACACTTTGCCAAAGTGCTGAAATCTGAACTAACATTGCAGCCACATAACCACAGGCTAGCTATGCATATACTTAACTTTGGTACACTTTCCAAACTGATTCTTCTAAAGCCTTTCCTCCTCCATTCAATTTCTGTGGAAGTCACTACACTTTCAAAACACTACTCTAGGTTTTTTCATTGTTTCTAACAAAAACAATGGAAAGTGAATTATTTAATATAAGAAGGAGCAGCAAACACATCTCTCAGAAAAACTTCCAGGTCAATGACCAAAAAAATATTGCCTGCATCATAAAGGTGGAGTTGCTCTGGAATTGCAAGAATTGACACAGTGTTGATTTGTCTCTGTTGCAGTGTGAGGTATCTTTTCCAGCTCGATTGATATTCCACTGAAGAATTTCCTCAGTGTGTTCTCTATATGAGAGCTGGACTCAATCAATTTCCATTAGCAAGAAAGCTATCACTGGAAAAAAAAAACAAACACATTTTAACTCATCATAGCAGAAACACCATTTCATATTTTTAAACCTGCCAAAAATTAAATTCATGTTGGCTTAAGCAGAATAAGTAACTGAGGTGTGGAGATACTAAGGACAGGTGAATGGCTAATTGTCTCTATTCACAGTTAGACTATTCAAAAATTAACTTTTGGACCCCAAAACAACTGAACTTCATTCTTCCAAGGTGTTTTTTTTTTTCAAAAGAGCATTAAATAAGCCATTAGATGTGCTGGCTTTTCACTGTTGTCCCGGTTTGAGGTAAATCTCTTTATCTCTCCTTCTCTCCTTGGAGTGAGAGGTGGGGGAAGGACTTGTTGCCATCATAGGCAAATTCAGCCTAAACGATCACACCTATATAGTACATACACAACACCATAGGTGGCTGTCTGCATAGATCCACCGGCAGCACTTGCAAATTCATCTATAGAGAGATGGTGGGTTGAACTTGGCCAGCTGCCGGACACCCACCCAGCTGCTCTCTCAATCCCCCTCCTCAACAGGAAAAAAAGGAGAAAATAAAATGAAAAGCTTGTGGGTCAGGATGGACAGATCACTTACCAACTACTTTCACGGACAAAACACAACTTGGTGAAAATTAATTTAATTTATTGTCAATTAATAACAGAGCTCAATGGTGAGAAACAAAGACAAAAACTAAACCAGCTTCCCCTGACTCCTCATGCTTTTTTCCCAGGCTTACCTTCACTCCTTCATCTCCAGCTCTTCTACCTTTCCCCCCAAGCCCTGGGCAGCACAGGGGGACGGGGACAGGGGCTGTGGTCAGTCCATGGCAGCTCCTCTCTGCTGCTCCGTCCCCCTTGCACCGCTCCCTGCTCCAGCCTGGGGCCTCCACAGGCTGCTCTTCACCAGGATGAACCTGCCCCAGCTGGAGCTCTCTGGTCACAGGTCCTGCAGGACACCTCCACCAGCTCCTGTGCGGACTGCCAGGCCGTGTTTTGTCCTTTCTGAAATACCCTTTTCCTGAGGCACCCACGGGAGGCTGCCGGGGCTGGGCCGTGCCCAGGTGGGTCCCTTGGAGCTGACTGGAATCAGCTGTGCCGGGCTCGGGGCAGCCCCGGCTGCTCCCCACAGGGGCTGCCCCGCAGCCTGCACCGCCAAGACCTCACCACCCACACCTGACACGAGGTAAATAGAGTCCTAAACGCATAGTTTGACACATCTTACAACTGCATGAGCTGTTCTTAAAAGCATTCGAAGTATGTTAAACAGATTTCAAAGGGATGCACCTAGCTGGATTCTCTGAGGTAATGGAGCTTGGCCTACAGGTTTCTGGTGTGCATTGGATATTCATGCAATGCACTGGAATATTACTTACCTAATGTTTATTTTTACAACTTAAAGTAAATTAAAATATCTGCCTCAAGACCTGAACATTACCAACCTGAATAATCTGAAAGATTTTCATCAGTTTAAAATATTTGGTCACAAATGCTTAGAAATTTATGCTGAGCAACATGATCTGCCCAGCTGACCCTCTTCTTGTTTCTCTGTTGCTGTCACCATCTACATCTGATTGATGGTGCTTCAGTACTTCAAAGTCTGAGATGAATGATCAAGTTCCCACATCTTGGTCACCTGATTTTGAAGGAAGGATTGTGATTTGAATTGTGGAGGTTAAAAAAGGAAAATATTTTTCTGGTCTTGCAATGGCTGAAAGGTCATTTTTGAGCACAAGTGGTTTAAATAATTTATTGTGAGCTACTGAGTCATAACAGAGTTACTGATCTGTCTTTTACTATGGTAACATTCTATTTTTTCAACTCTGTATTTTTTTTTCTGTGGTAGGATTGAATAGCTCTCAATATGCAGTAACCAGAAATGTTTAAGTATGCTGCATAATGATGCATTAGATCTGTGCCTTTTATAGTCTGCCTAACAGAGAAGTGCCTTGATGGGACTACATGCTAAAAAGAAGTGTTTTGCTTGCGAACAGAATGCCTCTATCAGCTTTGAGTGCATCTTTTATTTTCTAAGTAGCCTGTGCATTTTCATTTTGTGAGAGGGGATGATTTGAGACTCCAATGCTGATCTACTTTTTGCATTTCTGCATTGGCACTGAGATTATTCATACCCTGTTAAACTTGTCTTCGCTATTTTGTGTGCTTCATTGTTCTGTGCAGTCTAGGGTGGTTGATATATCTTTATTATATCTTTTAGTAATTCTTAAAATTTGCCTAGAAGTTAAAATAATTCTCACAGCTGCTAGTATTTCATAAATTTCATTTTGTCTTCAAGGCAAATACCAAATATCAAAATATTTTTGTTTTCCTCACATAACTTAAAGTATTTATATGTGCTGAAGACATTCTGGATCATATTCCTTGACATAATATGGAAGCCTGGTCACTTGAAAAGTGCATCTACCAAAATGTTTTTCCAGTTTCTGACTACTTTGATGGCAAAACCTCCTTCACCATAATTGCAAATGCTCCTAGTTGCTGTGTAAAATAGGCACAACACCTTTCCTCAAGAAAGACTGCACAACCCTCCTCTTTCCTCTGTTTCTTTTTCCTTGTCTTTTCTTTTGACTCCAAACAGTGATTACAGACAGGAGCTGAAGCCTCTGAGAGGATAAGGGTTTCATTATGAAAAAAGGTCCACAGAATTTCGGTAGTTGAAGAAGTGAGGAGTAGTGTAAAACAGTCATGGGAAATAAAAAGTAGAGGAGAAAAAAACCAAAACATAAAAAAGGAAAGGAAACACTGGATCCTGTCATGAAGCTGTTGGGTTCCATGCAGAACTTGCCCTTATGTTAGTCGTGTTTTGGTGACATAGCCTTAGACAGCAATTCTTGCGGGATCCTCTGTGCAGGCAAGAGTCCTGTGGGCTGCCACAGATTTCCACCCTTCTAGCTCTGTACCTGAAGCACCCCTTCCAGCCCCTCGGGGTCTCTCATGCAGCTTCCCCTCACCTCTCCTGCACAGCGTGTCTTGCCCAGGCTGAGCTAGGGCATCCTTAGAAGTCTGTTCCCTCAGAACAGAAAGAGGTGGAAGCTAAAAACAAGCAAAGTAAAAGAATATAGGAAATCGTAACACTGAAAATTATTTATGGAAAATCTGGTTTTAAAAGGAAAGAGCTGCTGCTACAGTGAGCGTACACTCAATTAATACTTCTGCTGGGCATTAACAAGCACCAGAGGAGGAAGGTGGTGTATATATGTTTTTGTTGTATTACATTTAGAAAGACAACTTAATTTCTACTTAACTCATTGTTAGATCTGCTATTGTTATAGCACCCACTTCAAAATTTTGGAATAATGATATTAAGCTTACAAAGGTCTTGAAAAGATTAATTATTTTGCAAGTGTTTCCCATTACATGAAATCAAAGTGCTATAAAAATCAACCTATCTGAACACACTTTTCTGCTCGCATATGTATTTTTCCCAATCAGACTGTCAGATGTTATACGCAATGATGTTTGAAATAATCTAACAACTTGGAAAATTGTGAACCACTATCATCCTCATTCGTCATTCTCTGAAACTGTTATGAAACATGAATTAAGCCATATTCTTTAGACATATTAAACATTAGAAAGCTCCACAAATTGTGTCTCACTTTTACAGATGTTCTTAGTGGCCGGCCTTAGTGATGGCCTTGATCATCAGCTATTAACACGATTTTGATTTTCTTTGCACTATAAGCGTCACCTTACTTCATGGAGTGGTGTATGGTTTGCAGTAGTTTACATGATGGAAAATCAGATAAAATGCAGCATGAGTAGATAGTGCCGGATAAACTTGACCCCTTTTTTTAGACATGATAAATAATTTTCTTGACAAGGTTAATTCTGCAGACTTGATATATTTGGAGCTCAGTAAGACTTTTTGGCACAGTGACACATGGGTAATTGTTAGTTAAGCTGAAGAAGATGAGGATTAGTACAAGAATGTCAATACAGTAAGGCATGGGCCAGAGGGGAGACAATGAGGTGTGTTGTGCTGACAAACCATAGGACTAGATGGATACTGCTGGTGAAATTCCTCAGGGAGCAGCAGTTGCTCAGCCTTGGCCAAAGGGAGGGATCTGCCAGCTGAAGCCCTTGGTGACAATATTCAGAGGCTCTGCCAATGCTGACTGATGAGTATCTGGTGATCGGACAAAAAAAATGGAGTGACCATAAGGTCACAGTAAGGCACATAGTGAGAAATACAGCAAGGCACAATAGGACAATGCATGTAGGAGTTAAATACAGGAATGTCTGCCATGAACTTGGTGTTATCACCTAAAAACAGAGGAAGAAAAAGCAAGTCAGTACTAATTGGCCGGAGAGTAACTATTAGCCAGCAATGTGATGGAGTGGTGAAAACGGCAAGGTAAACACCAATGTACAGTCAAGGGCACTCTCGCCGCTTCTGAGCTCTTTCTAACTGGTCGTATTTAGTATCTCATCTAAAACTGGTATTTAATTTCACCCATACTGAAGAAAATTCAACTCAAAAATAAAGATGATACACAAACGCAACTTGGATAAGCAGAAGAGAGGAGGACCCATGTTACAAAACAAGACCAGGAAAGCACAGGTTTAGCCTAGAAAAACTCTGGAGGAGGCATTAGGAAGATCTTAAAACACAGGAGAACAGTGAGCTAGCTCAAGTCAAGGCCAGTATTGTCAGGAAAGACAAATGGGTATAAAGAATTCAGTAATAAATTGAGGCTTAAAATTAGAAGTTCCTAACTGTTACAGACATGAGGTTCTGCTGTTCCAGAGGAGCAAAAAGGGAGGGAGCAAAAAGTGAAAGACAATCTTAATCATCTGAACTTCTGAATGAAGTTGTGCGATTCCTGATTCCATGTGATGAATGACGATGCACGATGAATCGGTGTTGCCCAAAAAGGTCCTTCAAGGATAACTTCAAGGAGCACTCAACAGAGATAACTGATTTCCTAATGAACTTGTTTGGATCTTAGCTGCAAATACACAACCACAGAGGCATCAAGAGGATGACTGCACAAACTCTGGAAACAGCAGTGTCATGGACACAGGCACGAAAAGTGCAGGAAGCCAAGGGTGCATAATCAGCATCAACAAAGACAAGGGTGCAAATTCAGTGTTCCTCAAAGTGTAACAAAAAGGGTGTGTTGTGCAGTAGCTTGACCAGTCGTCCAACCACATAGGGCTTACTTGTATGTCCCCACTTTTCTTGCAGCGCTGCTCTCTGCCAGGGCTGGCCTGCCCATGGTGTCTTGGGCTTGATCCTCCAGGGTGTCCCACACAGCAGGTAAATTCTATGTTGTTCAGTGAGAAGAGAAATAAATCAAGACGTTGAGAGATGTGCAACTTCTGATGCCAGATTTGCTTCCTATTTCCATAGATACCACATGAAAGATAATCAAATAATATTTCCTAGTTAAAAAACCCAACCAACACAGTCTTCAAATTAGTCTTCACCTCTGTTCCTTCTTAAGAACATATTGTAAAGACGTGTATTATATCTAGGAGCTGCACTGTGCAGGTTTGAGCCTCTGGTCTCTGCTCAGCCAAACATCTTGTTAAAGTCAATGATTTTTTTCTGTAAAGGGTATTATTTAGCAGTGCCACTGCAAAATTTATTCCTCTACCTTAGGCTTCCCTAAACAGTTCTGTGACTTTCTCAACACTTACTTCTTTATACAAGACATTATCCAATATGTGTTTTCTAGGATCATTGATTTTAATGTGTATACACTTGCTTTAAAGGCTCATTTTGCATGACTCAAGGTTAAGTATATTTATGTTACACAATTGTACTAGGCAACTGGGTCTTGATTTATAAAGTATTGATATGTGTCTTAAAGCAAGGCAAAATCAAAGCCAAGCTGATCTCAGCTTGCTTTGAATCTTAAAACAATGCATTTTCTAAAATACATTCTGCATTATGTACAGATGACTTTTTGCCACAACCTCAGGAATTAATGAGGTTATGGTAGATATAAAGCTGTGTACGTTTTGACCCTGGTCTAATCATGCTGTGATTTACCATTTGGGAATTTTTCCTCCCCGTATGAATGGTCCCTGTGTTAATATATTATCCACTTCAACCTGAGATCATCTTTGCTGTATTGTGTTTGCTCACAACTGGGAAGCCTTTATGCAAATGTAACAGCTAATACAAGAGACAAAGGGGAAAAGACGATCAAATTATCTAGTGGTTTTTTTTTTTTTCAGCTATAGCTTCAATGGCATAAAAAGAAACACGCTATTTCTAATATCTTAAAAAAAACCCAGAGGTGCATCCTGTGACCTCATGGTGTCTCTGGCACGCAGGGGTGCTGAGCAATCGGCAGCCGAGGTGAGGAAACTCCAAGGACAACCATGCTCTGAGGGGTCACCGGAGACGACTCAGCCATGGGGGCTCTTGGCTGCTCTGAAACCCCAGCCTAATGTTACAGCATATAGTGTTGTTTCTGACACTATTTTTAGACACAAGGCAAAAGGAAAAGCATAGATGGGCAGTAAAGCAAATGTATGCAGGGCTCAAGAACAGGGGAATCTTTGCACGCCAAAAAAGTCTTGATTTTTTATGTTAAACATATTTTTTTTTGCCTTTTCATCCCATGGGTATTTTTTAGAGTGCTATGAATTACTTATTGAATTCATTGAAAAACAGCAGATTCTTTATTTTTTTTTTTTTAGTAGTGAAAATCTAATACCCAAAATTTTAGATCTTCTTTCACAGGGTCTAGTCCCGCCTACTCGTCACTGAGGATCCTACGGCAGGTTCTGCGAAAATCCTGGTGTCAGGGGCAGGACTCAGCCCCTCGCCGGAGTGACTGTGGTGCCCAGCTGGCAGTGGAGTGGCGCAAAGGATGAAGAAGACCCATCACCTGGGGCTGGCTGCATTCTGGTAGCTGAGGAAGTGACCTCTAACAAGCAGGTAATCCTTCTTCACCGAACGTGTCAGGTGAGAGACGGAGCCCAAGATTATAAAATTTCTTTCTGAATTAATTCTTTATAAAATTAATAGAGAATTAGAACCCTCTAGAGGATACACTGCTGTTTTATTTATATTTTCCAGAGCATATAGTTTGTCAACTTTCGTCTTACATGTAACCAAGAAATACACTAGCAGGCAAACAGAACACACCCTGCTCCCTTATGCCGTAGCAACTTTACAATGCGGACCGCAAAAACAAGTGCTAAACTCTGAACTTTCTTTCTGTTGAATGATTTGAAGTTAAATTTATTAATTTTTTATAACAGAAGAAACACAGAAGTGTGACACCTCAGTTTGCTGTAATAATTTATTGTGTACATTTACAGGGTCTTTTAAAATGCAAAAGATGTCCTGTGTCCTTCTGGTTCAAAGTTTTAATTGTGCATAGGCATACATTAATACATTATTTGGCTTTCTGTGACTTCATAGCACGCCCTGATTAGCTGAAAGGGGAGAATATTTTAAGCAGGTCTTTTGAAAGATGCTAGAAATGAATCAATACCATATATTAATATATATTGCAGAGCTCTACGGTGGTATGTGACTGGGTTGATGTTATATGCCCCATTAAGAGGCATATTGAATATGCAATGGAAAAGTATTTACTTTCCACGAGCAGGACCACAGTCTTCAAGCAGTAGCTGCTCATACGTCTCAATTAAACCCAATAAAAATAGATAAAAAAAAAAGAAAAAGGAAAAAGAAAAAAGAGACAAGGCCATCACAGACTAATGGAAGACTTCCCCACGTAATCTCATTTGCTGTGACTCATTTCTCCTCCGCGGGCAGTTTGCACGGGCAGGGGATGGTCCATGCAAACCTCAGTCTTGAACTCCCTGCGCGCCGAGGCAGGGGCCGCGGCCAGACCCCCCCCCCGCCCCCCGCCCCGTCCCATCGGCTCAGGGACTCCGCGGGCCG
>VXAK01022180.1:31559-51419 GCA_013399435.1 Arenaria interpres
TTTTGGCCAGAAGCCTCTTAGCACTCTCCCATGTTTCTCTAGTAAAAATTAATAGTACTAATTGCCACTTCTTTTATCATTAATTTCTGAATCAACACGAAGTATTGCTATAGCAACAAATCCTTTTGAACTTCACTGCAGACAATTAGTAGGAGAATTCAATCTCAATATGTACTAAGCACAATAGTAAAAACTATTCAAAGGATTAAGCAACTTTATTTCGAAAAGGAGTAATGCAGACGTTCAAAACTGTCATGGAAGAACAGAACTTGAACATTTTCAGAATTATCTTTTTATTAATCATCTCCAATTGCTGTACAAAGGTGCATACTTGCTTCTAACAAAATAATTACAGCACACTGTGTCATCTTGAAGATAAAATACTTCACCCTGTGGAATACTCTGCAGATTTTTATCTCTGATAATGAGGTTTCACCATAACTGCTGCATCTTCTCTCAAAGGATGGTTGTTCTTCAGCCCTGGCAGTTGATGTGCGGGAAAACCCTAAGAAAGTTTCAGAATTAGCTGGACATGAAACAATCCAAATTTATGAAGTCAAAATTAGTGCTTTATCTCCACCTTTTCACCAGCTGAAGCTGTCTTTCATCGAAATGGACTGCTATTTGCATTTTACCTTGTCATCTCTCTTGATAACCAGCAGAGAGGGGAAGTTGTCCATATATACACACAAAGTCAAGAGGAATGTGGAAGCATCGAATAACTGAGGAACAGTGGAATAAAATGGAACTATCTTGGACTGCGAGTCCATGATTGGTGTTATTGTCTGTGATAGATTTTGAGGTAGTGAAAGTTAATATATTTTCAGGAGGACCTAAGTTTCTGAGGATGTTAATTGCAGTGGAAGAAGGCTGCATGAGAAGGGAGCATAAGGGCAAGTGAAGGGTAAGAACAGAAAACTGTAAATTAAGGGAATTAGGAGGATAGTCAAGGATAAGTAGTACTTGTAGGAGGAAAGCCTGAAGGGAATATCGTAAGAGCCTGTGACCCTTGCATGTGTACAGAACAGAGAAAAGAAGAAGGGAGAGGGTAGAAGACCCATAAAAATGGAACAACACAATGCCAGGTGCTGAGGGAAGAACGTGCCTGTGGCAGAGATCCTGGAAATAATGTGGCAGGTTCCTAGTGAGGAGGGTTTGCTGTGTGGACTCATGCAGTCATGTGGACTTCTTCATAAATAGTGCTTCACTGGATGTTAAGGCTGCCTCTCCTGTATAGTAGTAAAGTATGCTTCCTTATATGTCATGCTGCTGCCACCCACCAGACCTTCTCTAGTTGCCCTGGCCAGACTGTTAATTTTGCAAGGAATAATTGGTAGAAGGCAAATATGAAAAATGCAGTTGCATGTAAGGCCACAGCTCTGCAGCTTTCTCTTGTCAGAACACCTCTTCTTGGAGAGCCCTCTGGAGCCCTTTGCATCACGTCAAAGTTACCATTTTCAAGCAGTCAAAGCTTGAAATCTCTCTTCAAGTTGTATCTCTTGGTTCTTCCTTTTACTAGCGTAGTGATCTGGCTTTGTTAACTGGGAAATATTAAAGATAATTCTGTAATAAAAACTAAAAGAGTATTACAAAAGCCCATTGTGATGGAATGCTGTGTGTGTTTTACTTCCAGGATTCTTGGAAGCATTCCCTGGAATATTTCTGTATGTAAATGTCCTTCTAAAATACCTATTGTAGATAGCATCTCCCAATAAATAGAGAATGAGCAAAGTCACTTTAACAAAGTGTCTCTTAAGAAGCACTAAAAGAAAAAAAAAAAAAGGAAAGAAGAATTGGAGTCCCATCTTGCATCTGGAGCTGCTGACATAAATTCGGGGAGATTTAAATCTAGTAAGGAAGCTTGGTGGGAGATATAGTTGTTTATGTTGAATTTTTTTTTATTCTTTTTCTAGATATTTTTTTGTATAAAATTATCTTGGATTTCCTGTGGAAAGAGATGTAAAAGTTCACTCTTAAAAGAAAGGACACAGATCTTCTCTGGAAGACAGAAAAAGATGATCTCTAGTGTCTGGATGCAGTATAAAAAATGCTAACAAAGAATGACTTTTGAAAAAACGGTGTTGAAATAAAGGAAAAGATCTACATTGAAGCTGACAGTTGAATGGGCTAACCTTCAAATGTGTGTGGAAGAGAAGCTTACAGGACTACAACTCTAGGAGTAAAGGGTTGTGATGTAGAGAATAGTTGCTAAAAATAATTCTGTACGATGTAAAGGGAACTAATATAAATAGAAAAGCAATGAGGATAATTTGTAGCTCTGTTTCTGGAAACTGCAGTTCGGTAGCTGCTGTCTAGTGATGACATGGTAGGCAGATGTATTGGTTCTCCTCTTCCTTGGTCTTAAACTGCAGTGTGATAAGGGAATACATCAACAAAGCTGAAGATGGTGTTTGGCTTGCCGGTTGATAGATAATCATAGGCACTTGTCTCGTATTGTCAGATTTGTCCTTTTTAGTCATACATGCAGTTTTCACTTGAAAAAGCATAGTGCCTACTAAGACTTCCAAATAAAAATATGAGTGACTATTACTTTTCTTCCCCTTCTATATCTCCATTCAAAAAATTCAGTTGTTTTGTGAAAGCAAGTACAGATACTTGTGAAGATGAACTGTACTTTTCAGAAGCAGACTGTGTTTATACTGTTCACTAATGAGTCAGAAATTTTCATTCTCACTCAACTCAATGAAATCAGTGTTTGTTTGCCAAAAGGAATGCTAAAGAGGCAAAAATGTGCAAGCAAGATTGAAAAAAAGTTTATAAAAATAGCAGTAAGTTTATTCCTCCCTGGAAAAAAAAAAAAGCAAAGTGGGTTTAGTACATAAAACCTTTCAGCTAGTCTTTAAAGACTGCCTGATATGTGATTACTTTCTGCTGCAGTCTGTCTAGAAATTTCTGATTTTCTTCTGCAAGCTTGAAAGCTTCCAGCTTGAGCTGGATCTCATGGATAGAACTTAAGCTAAATTACAAATTTTATCTATTTGGACAAAAAGCTGTTGTGATTCTATTTCTTTAATGTCCAAACTCTTTGGGAACTGACACGTTTTGTGCTGATATACAGGTTTTAGATTCATACCCAGCAATCAAAGATATTCAATGCTTATTTTATTGGTAAAAATTTTATTAAATTATTCATTCAAGTCTAATTTTCATTACTATGACTCTGAAGATCATGTTCTTATACAAACTGTTTCTTATACGTGAACCCAAGTGATCCATCATTAAAAGCATATTATTACAAGCTGCAAAGAGGAGTGTTTAAAGCTATTTACCTTTCCATTCAGTTTGGGGAAGAAAAATGTCATTTGTCATATTCATTTCTGCATTCAATGTGATGTATTGCTGTCCGTGAATAAAATATTGAAGCTGAATAGATAGCGCAATTCTTACTAGTGTGTATTAGTCTGCTTCCCTGCCTGTTTCCCAAATAACATTGTTATGTTGTAAAATGAAAATCATGATTCTGCATAGACTTTCTCTTCAGGAATACTAAGCAAGCATAAATTTACTTTTATAGATTTGTATTAAACACGTTCTTGAATTAGGTTGGAAGAAACCAATATATGTAGGACTCTCAGCCACTCATTTTAGTAGGTGTATGTTGAGTGTGCCATCCAGAAATGTGATTTAGTAAATAGATACTTGGAATGCATGACCTCTGTGAAGCATTACGTGTTGAAGCTTTTCAGGGCACTTGTGAGGAAATCTGCTGCTGCTGCAAGAGCTGCCAGGAGCAGCTCTTGAATTATGGCTATGGTAAAATCAAATTTTTAAACATCTGAAACAGAAGAATAAGGATTATGTGACTCCTGTAGGCAACAATCAGGAGATCCATTAAGGTCCAGGATATAACTGAAGATGTTGAGCCCTAAAAATGCAGACATGTTCTCAACTGAACTCCATTTGGAAGAAAATAATACAAAAAAAGCACATCTTGCCTACTTTATTTCCCTCAATGTTAACACACATACACAATTCTAACTTGCTGTTGTATTTGCAAGTTATGAAAGTGGAGGCTCAGAAATAAATATGATCGGATACTTTGTTTCCAAGAAGAAAATACTGAAATTGAAAACTCTTGTGAAATAATTTGTAACATACTGAATATTTTTTAATGTACCTAAATCTCTAGCAAAGATCTTATCCTTGTTATATCAGTTTGAAACTTTCCATGGTACAATAAGTCATATGGGTGACCAGTATCTTTCTCTGTGTCAGATCTCATTGACTTATTTTGCTGGATACGTTGCTTGGTTTTTTTCTAGGAAAAATGCATGCATTTTACAACAGCTGTACAATTTTGCTTCTGCTTTTCTTAAATTTCACTAGTTATTCTTTTTATAGCCGTTGTGGAGAGCAAAGGTTCCTTTAAAAACAACAAACACAGAACCTCATCCTTCTGTTTTTATAAGGTGGGAACGTTTTCTTGGTATGGCTTACGTCATGGGATGGGTAAGAATTTATTTGCATTATATATTGATTTTTATGACAAGAACAATTGAATATTGAGAATGCTTGTGTTGGAGCCTGTTGTGGTTGTTTGACTAGCATGACTATGATCCTGCTTTCTGTTTTGTAGTTGGAATCAGGCTTTGTAATGTCATAAGGAGAGTGTTTCTGAATCTTAATATTGGGCATACCAAAAAAATGAATTTCAAGATTGTTCCTTTCAATTATTCAATTTTTTGTTTTATTGTCCATGTGTTTGAAACTGTGCTGGTGTTTGTCTTTTGGTTTAGCAGCTATTTTCGTTCACTGGGTTTTTTGGTTGGTAATGCTGCTACTCCCGATTTCAGTGTAAGCAAATGCAAAGCTTTGTGGATTCATTGGCAACTGGGTTGAATCTACAATATTAAATTGTTAATTTAATTTCTTCATGAATCATGGAGAGCCTTGCACCTAATTCATAGCCAGTTCCAGGTTAGTATTGGCGGTTTAGAGAATGCAAGATAGCTACCATACTTTTTTTTTGACGGAAGTACTAAAAATAAACATTTCTTTAAGAAATTTGAGAATTCTAGTGGTTAAGATTCTAGTGGTTATGCTTGGGCCTGAATGTGTATACTAGAAAACTTTAGTGCCGACCCCCTTCTGCCCCCAGACTCTGATGCCAAGTGTCTTGAATTATTAATGATTAAGAGCAATGAATAGATGCAGAAGAGCTTTGCTCATCATGCTTGGGTAGCACATTCAGAAGGTTAAACCTAAAAGGTAAACTACTAAGAGGAAGCACTATAGAAGTCATAAATTTGATGGTTGTATGTATACACCATCTGGCTGTGTTTCTATCTTACTTAAAGATGAAGGGTAACACATAGCACTGTTATCCTAAAGGTTGGTTTTTTCTTTTGTATTTGGACAAACTGAGATTTCACTTCAGCCTGTATTTCACTTTCCTTTTATTCGTTTTCTTTTTTTTTTAAGCTTGCCCAATCAAAAGTATAATTTTTTTCTGCTTGGTTTTACTTGTGTATTTTCTTTATAACAGTTTTTTGAATTTTCCAGTAGCAGTGGTTCAAAAATCCTCCCTTTTTTTTTTCTACCGAAGACATTGCCATTTCCTGGTTAAAATGAAACAGATGTGAAAATGAAGCAGAAATGTGAATTCTAGAAATATGTGGCCCGTCAGTCTCATTTTGGCCAACAACATGTGGAGTGTACGTGTGCAAAACATACTTCAGGGCCTGTCCTAATCAACTTAAGCAAAATAAATTGAAATAAATATCCCCAAACTATTTGCAGCAGTTAAATTATATTAATTTAAATGAGATTAAAGCTATAATATGCGTAGTTATTTTCATGTGAAGATAAGCTTGAGCAATATTCTTCATTTGATCCTAGCTCAGAGTAACAACCAGGCCAGAAGCCTTCATGTGAGGATTATTATTTCCCTTCTGCATTTCTAGTCCTCTCATTTTTTTATTTCTTTTTTTTCCCCCTTTGCTGGTTAGCTCTGTAACTTTTCCATATATTCTTGGTTCTATGTTATTTACAAATTTGGCTCTGATGCAGTGATCCATGTATATATATACACATACATATATTAAGACTTTTAGTTGTGAGAATCATGGAACTGGAATAAATATTCTAAAAAACTAATTAAGCACAAAATCGTAAGACTAGAGGTTGTTATCCACGGCATCAGGTAGGAATTTTTGGTTTGATTGTGCTTGTTAATAGATCTCAAGTGTGGAAAAAACATGAATCATTGGGGAAACTTACATGAAATGGTACACATGGCATAGAGTTGAAGTTCTACAGATTAAACCCCACCTGTATTGTGCATGTGAAGGTAAGAAAGTCATATTCTGAATCAGCCTGTAAAAGTGAAAGATCCTTGATACAGTGTTGCTGAAATAAGATGCCAAAACATCACAAATCCATAGTTATTCCTATCTCTTTGGCAAAATTTGGACAGAATGCTTACTAAAAGCTGAACAATATATAGAACAGAAATACGAGTATCTAGTGACTGCTCTCGGTCAAGCAAATTTCAACAGCTTTAACTCATTGTTTCAATGACATTAATAAATTGCTAGACCACATTATTTAGTAGCAAGGTAAAGCCTTGCTACTAGATCCTTATGCTCTGGATTTAGTTGAAATGGTATGTCCACTTGAGCTGGTATCACGCATGTCACTGGGATACCACGTAAATATGTGACAATGGCTTCAGCAGTAATGTAGTGCAGAATGCTTTGAAATGAATTTATGACTGTGTTAAAGCTTTCCACAGTTAGCTACATGTAGCAAAACAGTTACCGAGTATTTGTTATTCAGCTGAGCTTTACCTAAATTGATGGTCATATAAACTTAACTGAAAATTCTGATTTGGGCAAAGAAAAAGTCATTAAAATACAAAACTAATTCATGAGTCTGTACTGTCACCAGAAGATATAAAGTTGAATGTGCATATTATGTTTGACTGAAAAGCTAATTTTACTTTTGTAACTGCCAATATAGTGTGCAAACACCTGTAGAAGTGGTGTATTGCAACATTTTATCCCAAAGAGCTTAATGTAAAGAAATGTGAGCTAGCATCTTGGCTGGTATGAATTAGCCTCATGTTTAATTATGTCAATTTGTAGCTCCTGTGAAGTCATCTTCAGCTCTGCACAGAACGCCTACCATGTGCACTCAGGTTCTGCCAGCCCTAAGAGTTTTAAATAACCTGTAGCTGAAGCTTTTTAGGCCTCTTGTGGGGGAGATAATATAAAAAGGCACTATGCAGACAGGGTGTGTACCAGCTGCTTTGTTTTCCTTTTGCACATGCTTGGTGTCCCATGCTTCTGCCTTCCTTCTACATTGTTTGTTGATTTTTCTGAGATGAAAGTTACTGAAAGTGTCAGCTGAGTGTTGCAGTTTCCATATTGGAAAAGCAAGTGCCTGAGTATTGGGTTGTGAATTTCCATGTTGATATTTAGAAGCTTTGACTGCCAATCCTGTATTTCAGTAGTTCCTTGAAATTGTTGTAATGAGAGTTGACCTTAAATGCATAAAACTTCATATGCTACAAAGCAACTTACTGCATAATAACTTCAGTACAGAAACCTGAGAGAAATAACTCTGGACTGAGGAATTTGTTTAGTCTTCTGACAAAGCCTCTAGAAATTAGTCAACTAGCTGCAGTCAAGGAAACTCGTGATTTTTCAGGCATGACCGATAGATCTCTGCAGTTCCGTAACAGCTATATTACCGCTCAGAAAACTTTTAAACTCTTTAGTTTAGACAGCAAATGGACACAATGCTGTCTAATTTTCACTGACTTAGTGCTATGGGATTTCCCCTTTGCTCTTCCATTAATCCTCTCTGTTTAGTTAAAACTTAGAGAAAGGAGACAAGGACAGTTATCTGACCACAGAGACAAGCTGGCCAGACAAGAGGGTTTAAAGCTTATAATAACTTTAGTCAATGGGGAGGAATTGGGGAAGTTTAAGTTTCTGTCATTCATGGATTTGAAGCAGCAGTGTTTTAAAACTTTGGCATTATCATTATGCCTTGAAAATCTAGGTATTTTCAGTTTCCACAAGACAGTAGAAGTTGTCTGATAGCGAAGGACTGGGAGCCTGGAGGCAATGGCGGACATGAGATAATGGGAAGTGGTGTTGAAATAGTTCAAGAGCATGTATTCCTGGATTGGACGTGTGTGAGCATTCACACAGGCACCTCTCAGTGAGGGAAAAATGTCAAGATTTGGCTCCTGGGAGCCTTTGTATATAATAATAATATGACTCCATCCTGCTAGGATGCAGCTGTATCTCAATACACTCATGAGTTTGTAAGGTGCTGCTTACTAATGAATCATTTATGCAAAGGATTTCATTTTTTTCTCTCTGAAAAATGGAGCTGCTAATCTGCTTCAACGAAAAAACTACCCCATGCACAAAAAATTTCCTTTATTCTGGGGCAGTTAATTCTATGGGAGGTTCATCACGAGGCAGGTGAAGTGATGATGTCTTTTCTAGGTGTTCAGCTAGAGGAAGCAGTTTGGAAGTGAGTTTCCACTTTTCCAGCCATCTGTTTAAAGCTTTTTTCTTGAAGCTGTTTGCTACATCTGAGGCCGCAGTATATTTCCCACTCAACTATAAGTCAAAGATTTCCCTGGGCTGGCCTCCTGAAAAATCCTTCAATGGCAAATTTAAGTCAGTACTGCTATGTGTTGTTATAGCAGGTGTTTCACCATTAACGTGAACTGCAATCAGAACTGTAAGTATGTCACAGGACAGACGTGAATTGTGTATGTTGGATTAAAAACGAGTGAGTATGGGCGATTGTGGACTCAGCCATTTGGGAGCTCTTGTACAGGGGAAGATAGGCAGAATTAGGGTTGATAGTGGAGGATTATAGACTTTCTTTATAAAAGGACATGGCATTTTAAATCATATAACAGATCAGAACTGAAATGTTTTCTCCCTTATGGTTGGTCATAGTACATTAGCAGGCAATTTTCTAGCTTATGTTTATCATAGTGACAAGGCAGTTTTGAAATAGGTAGATTTGCTAGTCTTTTTCTGCCCAATAGCTGTTGTCATAATGAGGGTGGAAAGAATTCCTCCATATGCTCACACAAATTGAGTCCATTTGTTTTGTCTGCTGGAGTCTGCTCTGTGCAAAAGGGATTCCTGTGCTCTGCCTCAGTTACAGACCACTTTTCCGCCAGAAGTGCAGTAGTCTGGCAAGCCAGCAAAAAGGGGGAGAACATGGACAGCAACTGCTAGACCATCACAGTCCATTAATTTTACCTTAATTATACTTTGGCCCATGATTAATACAGGTCATTCTGCCTGGTCACGTTGTAGATCATGCTGAATATTGTACAATGACAAGTACAACTCCTCTGAGTCATTTTGACTCCATGGCTTAAACGATCATTGTTTAAACAGGGTAAGGAAACTGTTTATTTTAAAAATGTTTCCAAGAAGCCCTAATCCCCTTTTGGGGTAAATGGAAGAGTTTCTGCTATGAGATTACTTTTAACTGTAGAAAGCAGTCAGGTTGAATACCAAAAAAGAAACAGAAAAGATAATTTAAGAGCTGTTCTACTTTCCTAGCAAGTAAAGTGACAAAATTTCTTTGGATTAGGTAGATTTGGTCTTTAGCCCAAGGGCTGGTTGAAATGTCTTTGCAGGTCAAGAGATTAATTGATCAGGTAAAAAATGTGTTCTCAGGAGAAGACTTTGGACCAGGAGTGCTTAGAAGCATCCTAGCTCAATGCCTGCACATCCATAAAACTCATCACTGGTAGGAACATCACTGGATAAGAAGGGAAAAAAATCATTAGCTTAGGATAGATCATTCACTCACCATACGAGGTAGTGTTACATGTTTGTTCTAAGGGGTTTTGAATGTTGTTGTGGTTATTTCCTTGGAGACTGCACCAAACATCCAGCTCTTCTGGTTAACATTTCCTGCAGGTCATTTGTTGTACCTTTTGTAACCAACTAGCATCTACCTGAGCAAGAACTGCAACCTTGCTGTCACATCCCTCTTCCTGCCTTAGCAAGCATCCCTCTTTCTGTCCTAATAGCGAGTCAGACGTTTTCTTTATCTATATGTTTCATATGACATAGTATAGCTTCAATGGGAAGGTCTAGTGCCTGTGTCTCACAAAGGGAAGAGTTGCATGTGAGTGACTTGGGAGATGGCTGTCCTGTGCCCCCTACCATCACCACGCATACCACTGAGCAGCCCTCCAAGTGTCACACTTTGTCCTAGGGTTTTCAGGGGAACTGAAGTAACCACTGGTTTGCCCGAAAACATTTGACGATAAAATGCAGAAATCCTGGAGCAACCTCAGGAGTAGCTGGGTAGTCTGTGCAGCAAGGGCAGGAGCACATCTGGGACTGACAATCTCTGTGTACATCATTCCTGTTAATCATTCAAAGCCTTTGGAAAAAGCCCTGCCAGGGAAAACAGTATAATATCAAACTTAGATGTGTTCTTGGGAAGTCAGAAATATGTGCTTCAACCCACAGGTTCAATTCCATGCTGCCTCTGAGAATACCGTTCAACCTGAGTGACAATTATAAACCTAAGTCTGTATTTACGTGCCTTTTCCTAGCTGGTTGAATATAATGCATTTGTTTGATGGAAGTCAATTCAGTTTCGTCTCTATTTTGCCAGAAAAAAAAATCCTGAACAATAGTAATTCAGGTTGACCCCTCTCCCCACCTCTCACCCCTACCAAATTAATGAAATCTGTTGGCTTCATGGTTTTATTTAAAAACCAAAAGATTTATACTTCTGAGTTTCTTGTGTGTTTATATAGGAAACAATGTGAGAGGATTAAAAGTTGAGTCATTTCAAGACATAAAGCAAATTAAATTCTTTGCTGACAAAATCACAGCAAAAAATATTGGAAAAAAACCCCAAAACAAAAATCCAACCCAAAACCTTTCATGTGTATTCTTAGAAGAGGTTATTTTCTTGGGAGTTGTTTACTGGCACCTTCTTTCAGGAGTAATGAGTAAGTACATAAATGTACGTGTATATAAGTAGAGTTCTGCAACACCTACTTGTTCCAGGATTGCAGGAGTCTGGTAGGAACTTCCATAAATGGTGACTGCTCTTCTCTTCAGTTTTAATTACATGTGCACAGATGTAGTATGTCTTCAGAAGCTCAAAATTATCTTCTTGTCATCACATACAGTTATGTGAGAGGCTTTTTGCTCATAGGACCAGATGATAGCTTCCTTGTGGCGATGAGCAAGTGGGAGTAGGAGGAATAGAGATCTTTTCACTGTGAGTCCTACACAATTACATTTAAAATGATGGAATGAGTCAAGGCTAAGTTATCTGGGCATGTATGCTTACTTATAGATTAATATAGGTACAGTAGTTGCATTTCTTAGATAATTTTCTTATTCTTTTTATGTGTTTGAAAGAATATGAAAATTACATTAATAAATTTGTCAATAATTACTTTCTACCAGAAAACAAAAATAACAACAGAAAGCTCTCCCTTCTATACTTAATTTCATATACATAGGACATGAATAATTTGATCACAGAAGCTGTTCCACCCTCTTGTGTGCATATATCCTTCATTGCCTTGATATCTTGGGGAATTTTGTTCTTGTGTGGAAGTAAACAAAAATGTTCCGTCTCTGCTATTTTAAGCAACAAGTGGAAACTTTCATGGGTGAAACAAAGAGTTGAAATGTAAACTGAAACAGCTTTCAAGTTGAAGTTCAATTTTGGGGTTATAAACTGCTTTTGTAAGACTTCGCTGTAGCTTCATTGCTTCTTTCAGAGATGAGTATGATTGTAAAACACTGTTATCCTTTCCCTGAGGTGACAGGAGGGGGTGGATGCTTGTCTGAGAAGGCAGGAGCTGGGAACCTTCACTATTTCAAAGTCTCTGTTGGCTTCTGTGATGGGAACCAAATAATGAGAAAAGCATTTGACTAAAAATTGTAATACTGTGTTTCGCATCATCTCTCCCTTACCTGCTTTTTGGTTTCTTCTAGATGGTTTGTACATCTAGAGTCTAGAAAAACGGTGGTTTCACTCAAACTTCTCTTTAGGTGCTGTTACGTTCTAAATACATCTGTTTGTTTATATTTTCTTTTTTTTTGCAGGATGGTGGCTTTTTGCCCACGGTCAAAATATAAATTGTAACTACTGGTGTACTCCTTCTCAACTCTTATTTTTGATTTGCATTTAGCTGAAGTTAAGGTGCCTGCAATTACATGTCAGGTTTGGTTTGCTGTTTTGCCACAGAGATAACTGCCAATTAGAAATACTAATCAGTGGTAGGAGAATTATAAAACGATCATTTGAAGCTCATAATGATCCAGATTTGTCACATTGGACACTGAATAGCCTTTTCCAGGGTGCCAGTGTAGATCTATGAGAAATAAGTTGAACATCAGGTGCTCAACTGAGATGAATTAAGCTAAATTGATTGAAATGTTGTACCCAGTCCTTTCCCAGCAGCATGCTCCAGGAAGATATATGCTGAATTCTTCCTCTATAAGAGCCAATATAAATTAATTAATTTACCTCTATAGAAACAGAGTCCAATTAAATTTATTATGTTGGACTGAAATGTCTTCCTGATACCTGTATAAAAAAAAATCTTAAGGGGAAAAGCTAGTGGCTCTTACTATCCAGGTATGTGAGCGTTGTTAGTGCAGCTCCAACTGTTTAAATCTTTCAGGTTTGCAGCATCTACACAAGAACTGAGATAGAATGGTAGGGGGGTGGGGATTTTGGTGTATTTTTTTTGTTTGTGTGGGTTTTGTTTTGTTTTTTAGTGCTTTCTTTGTAATCGTGTTAAGTTAGTCTTAGAGAAGTGTTTATCTTTTCTGAAGTCATCTTTTTACTTTGCTGTTTTAAACTCTGAAACAATGATGGACTACAAGGCAAGAGCACATGGATCAAAGTTAAATTTATTTTGAGTCTAGAGGTATAGTATCAGTACTAGAGGAGCCTGAATCAAAACATTCAATTTTTGGAAGACGTTTGCAGTTTAACGTGGCTTGAATTATCTGTACCGTGGACCTCTTCTCTTTAATTCTCTTGTTTCTTCAAGTTAAATTTTAATTAATTATCATCTGGAAAAGTTAAAAGCTGCACCAGGTGAGCAAAAGATTTAAAATTATTTTTGTGAACAGTGGAATGATTCTCTTGTCTTGCGTAGCTGGTTTATTTTTATTATTAGCAGAAACCATTTAGAGTTGGAGTGAATATGGAGTACTCTGAGCAATATGTTTACTGTACAGAACATGTCTCAAAAAATACTGACAAATGTTACGTTTTAATAATCCATTTTAGGCACTTGAGATATTGATACTGTTATCATTGCAATAAGAATTTTCTATGAAACACGTGACATGGATAATTCTATGTTTCTGTATCTCACTTTAGTTACTGAACTGGGCTAAATTATGCTATAAGCATATTTATGCTGGTCTAGTAATATCCACGTATGGTGAGATGAAATAGTAGCAGGCAGGAGGAAAGCTGTTGCTGTGAGCAGACTGGGTGTGATTGAAGCTGAACCTTTAAAGACTATGAGAATCACCTCACTTGCTCCTGAAGCAGAGCAGTCTCTGAGGCCATACATAGGAAATGTAGAAATCTACACATATGACAGTTTAGGAGATGGTGTATTTAAACTGCAAGCACGATATAGTTGTTTAAAATGAAATTTTGCTTCTAGTTCAGGATTAAGGCTCATCCCTATGAATGGCATCAAATATCTGTTTACAAATGAACAAAGAACTATACTTTTTGAGAGTATAACTTGAAGTTTCCTCCTGTGTAATAGTTCTGACTAACAAGTTCATGGGGTTTTAGTGCAGTACTGACACCTAAGAATGGCAATTTCCATAAAGATATAACTGTGTGGACGCTGCTTGTTCTCTTCTGCTTAAATGCCTACGTAATGCAAACTCTGGTTTTCTTGTTGCCCTACCAAAGCTTACATCTATGCTGTCTGAGAATTTGTTGCACCTTTTTGCATGATGTGAAGTATCGAGCTTATTTTTACTGTAAAATATTTTGCATAATTATGCTTTGTCAATGTATGTATTTGTTAAACACTCTGGAATGCTATGAAAACATTCAATATTTCATATGTCTTAAATTACTTTTTAGAACTAGCACTTTTTTTTTAATAGGTGAGATTCTGTAAAGACAGTGAGATACATGTGTTCAATTTGCATATGCTATTCTTACTCTTCTTAAGACTAGATGAAACTGACTTCAGACAGGTGGTATTGTTTGTTAATACATGAGGAAAGAGCATGAGATTTTTTCTCTCAAAATTTCCTCACCCATACACCTCTCTTGTTTTGTTACTGTATATTCATATTAATAGTTGTTTTGCTAGAAAATACTTTTACTTCACCTGATTACCATTGTTTTTCCTCTTTGGCTATGGTAGACTATTTTTGTTTATTTTATTAAAAGCATAAAGAAAGGTTTCATCACCATATGGTACTCTTCTCACATGTACACACATCTGTCTTAAAATAAATTGTTCGTGTATCTTGCTCTTAATTTTCAGTGTGTTCTTTTCTTGAAAAGCTGCTTAGTTTCAAACTGTGTACTTCCGTAAAAATATATATACCCATTAATAGAAAATAAAAACATAATTTTTGGGAAATAGAATAGAGTAAATTGAAAAGACAGGTGGTTTTTTTAATATATTTTGGAAAAATATATCTGAAAAAAAATAATTAAGGATTTGGTTTTTTAGAGATTTATACTTTTAGCTTATTGGATTAGTTACCTGTGAAAGAATAAATCATTATGGCAGTTTCAGATATTCATGGGAAAACTTGAAAATACTGGTAAGAATCTAAGTGTTCGACTAAAACTATGGCCAGTGTCTAGAACTACCTTCAAAGGTGCTTGTATCAAAAGATAGCAGGTTTGTTTGGTTTGCTTGAAATATGTTGAAATTTAGTGCTCTTAGAAGTAATTTAAAAGTGGTACTTTTGATTTGTGGATGATCTTTAAAAGATACATTTAGGAGATATTTCATTTATTGGATTCAAAGTAAAAGAGATATTTGCAGTTTTTGCTTGTTACTTTAGTACCTCCAGTTCTGTTCATAGTCTAATGAAAGTCTAGTCAACTTTTTTGGTCTGAAATACTTCTTGGAATAAGACATTTATATCTTATTCTGAAATTCTGTAGAGGAAGAAGGAGGAATGGTTAATCAGAAAAAAATAAAATTAGTTGACAGTGACATTTTAATCTCTGAGTGATTGTGATATAAGAGTTGCTTCTTTACCTCCAGTACTGACTTCTATCAGTATAATATATGGCAGTTGTTAGCATGTGTTGTGTCCTGGCTTTCAGAAATCAAAGCAGACTGAAAGTAAAATGCACCATTTTCTTAAAACTGTTTTGTTTTTTTTTTTGTAAAAGTTGTTCTTTATTTGTTTTTTAAATTTATCCTGGAGGTGAATTCAAATGTAACACATAGTTACATGTCCACAGCCTATGTAGAGTACTTAGGGCACACTGATGGAAAGTCTGGAAGATAAGGGGCTTAGGTTTCATCCATAGGGGAGTATAGACCCCTACTCCCACCCAATGTGTTTTAATGTTACTGTTCCTTTGAATAATTCTGCTTTATGCCACTATTTTTGGTCTCTAGTGAAAGACTTTCTACAAGAGAAAAATAAGCATCTAAATTGCAGGTCAGACAGAATTCAGGAAGCCCTGTCTACAGACACTTAATACCTTGCTTGTTAAGTGACAGGCTAAAAATGTCTTCATAGTGTAATATTTCCTCCACTATACAGGGAAAAGTGAAACAGCATGTGGAAAGCTGTATACCCACTAGTAGCACTTAAGTGGTTTGGGAAGGGAGGAATACAAAACCAATGTTTACTGCAGTGCATCATTGAACTGGAGGGAAAATAAAAACATTAGAAAGCTTTCTGATTGTTGGTCTTTCTCTGTAAATTGAAAGAGAGCATTTCTTCCTTTGATTCCTTTAGACTTACCAAAGCTTTATGCGGCTCCAGGCACCTCTGAGATTTCTGGCTGCCCTGGCAAGGGCTTAAAAAGAGCTGGCGAAGACTGGTGCTGGGAAGTCAGCCCAGGCTGCACAGCCAAGAAGGGAAGGAAGGTCACACAAAGCGAAACCATGTGAGGAGCCTGAGTATCGCATCACCTGCTTGAGGAAGACAGACATAAGATCAGTCCATTGTAACACCCTGAAATGTTGAAAGCTGTTCCTTTGCTGGGGGGTACTTTACCTGTACTGTATGGAAGGCAGCAGAAGCAACATGACTTTTGCAGTCCATTAGCCTTCATTGGGAAGGGAGAGAGCAGCTTCTGTTCCTTGCTTCCAGGATAAGTTATACATTATTTCTAGTGAGTTCTAATATAAAATACGTAAGCAGTCCCGGAAGCAAAGAATGGAAGTTGGGAATGTGCTCATCACTTTATTGCACTAACTACATTATCAATAAAGTATATGCTAAATGGATTAAGAATAGGCTGCCATCTCAAAAGTGGCTCTTCAAAAAGAAGCCCGTCCATCTCTTCAGAGCTTAAAATAATTTTTCTTAATGATCTAGGGAACAAAGATGAAATAATTGACAATTATGCTGTCTACGCATTTTATCAAAAGAGTAAACAATTATGACAGTGAAATCAAAGGAATTATACAGTTGAGGCAGCCGGTTTCTAAAACTGAGGCAGTCACAGCTCTGGGAATCACAGTCTGAAACACTTGGACTTTGAAAGGGCCAGTAATCGAGTTCGGATCCCCTAGGTGGTGCTGTAGAAGAAAATGCTAGTGATATTTGTATATTCATTTTTTTTTATATGTATATACACACACAGGAGCACTGGTACACATATTCCTACATATATTCTTATTTGTATATTCTTATATATCTATATGAATAAAATGTAAATGTCTATGTAAAGATATACTGTTTTCTGACCCTAAGTTTGATTAAAGGTTTGTACCTCAAAGGAATGTTCTTAGTGTTTTACCGTTCGATTGACTATTGACTACTGTTGTGATAGGACAAGGCGTGATGACTTTAAACTAAAAGAGAGTAGATTTAGACTAGATATAAGGAAGAAATGTTTTACAATGAGCGTGGTGAAACACTGGACCAGGTTGCCCAGAGAGGTGGTAGATGCCTCATCCCTGGGGTCATTCAAGGTCAGGTTGGTAGGGGCTCTGAGCAACCTGACCTGTAAAGAGCAGGCACATCTTCAAGTAGGAGAATAAGACTAGGTGACTTTTAATGTTCCCTTCCAAACCAAGCCATTCTATGACTAATTTGTCTATACAGGAATTGTATGACAACCGTACTAAGAAAGTGGGTTTGGTTAAAATGTAGTTCAGTTGCATTGCATTGCTTACCACTGCTATTTCACCCATTGTTTTGTGCCTCCAGCATCTCTGGTCACAGACACCTCACTTTCTGATTATGTCCTCATAGCGTATGATTGAATTCAATCTATAGAGTAATTGCTACCATTACCATGAGAAAAAAGGGAAAAAAAAAATACACCCTCTTCTGAAAACTTTGATTCAGTTTAAGTCTAAATTTATTTTTGCATTGTCTTTATATCTTGAAAATGATATTAAAAATCCTCCTATTTGAGCATTTTTATGAAAAAAATTCAGAAAGGGTAAAAATTTGCATTTTTATCTTTGCATAGTCTGTGTATTGAGATGTTTCTAAGAAGCAGTATTACTGGCATTGAGTATTTTTATTAGCCTTTGAGTACTACTTGTTAAAGGAATTAGAGTATTTTTTCTAAAGTATTTTTTCTTCTTGTGGAAAATAAGCTCGCAGAGTTTATTTGTGGTGTAATTTGGTTTTGTCCTGAAGCTCTAACTTCAACTATTTGAACAGAAATCTGGAAAATGCTGGTGGGGAAACACTTTTTTTCATGAAATTTAAAATTAATAAAATGCATCTTCCCAAATCTGTGTGTCCCCTTCCTCCTACTTTTACAAGTGTCGCAGAAATAGCTGTCCATACCTCTCCATACTACTGTTTGATGAGAAATCAAAGGGTAATACAAAGGAAGAAATAATCAAGCCCTCGTCTAAACCTTTGCTTGTTCAGAAGAACTGAAGATAATGACACATTAACCTCAGTGTGCTAGTGGTTCTGGAGAACTCTAGAGGAATCTTTTACCTTGCACTAATAATCAGAAGACGTTAAATTTAAAGTTTCCTTCCAAGAAACTATGATTAATTTGTATATTAATGCCTAAGTAAGGATTAAAATTGTAAGCCTTAAATAATTTCTATTAACTTAAAGAAGATTCAGTCAAGAAAGATCCCCTGTGCTTTAAGACCACAAAAATATTTTAAAAATTTAATGAAGTTCAATTAAAAATGCTGATGTTTCAGTTGCTTCTGGTATTACCCTAGCAGTAAACTACTTGCCTAAAGAATCTTTCAATAATGTTAATCATTTGTGGTAGTTGTATGTGGGTTTTTTGGTGGTTTTTCTTAGTTGAACTTCCCAAACCACTGTTGATCTTTCACCTTGTCACAACAATGCCAAATGGGAGCAGCAGAGCAGAGGGAGATCTGTCTTGGTTTGTACCCACAAGTGATGTCTTTTCTCCCCCTGCTGCATGTGCGCAGATGGTGCCAGGGACTCTTCAACCCTGAACAGCTGGGAATGGCTACTTCCTTACAATTTTTCTGATAAAAGAGATGGAGTTTAAGAAGAAAACTTCTGTTTGCCTTCATTAGTTCCCATTCAGCATCTCTGAATAGATGTGTCGCCTGTGGACAACTGAAAAGAAAATATCAAAATGCAGCTGTCTGTCAGCTTTGTCTCCATTATATTATTTAAGTAATCTTTTTAAAATAAGGAATCAAAAATTAGTTCAGGTAACATTAATTCAGTAGCTGTTTTGAATATTTTAGTACAATAGAAATCTTGTTGCGTTAAAAGAAAGAAGATTGAGGCAGTTGTCTTTCAGCACTGATCACACAGCAATATTGTTAGTAGTATTCTTTTTATACTCTTCCACCCTATCGAAGGGAGGAAGATGAAGGAAAGGTAAGGCTTGTGTGCCCGTGGGCACCTCATGGTTTGTTCTATCACTATGCTATTAATATTTGTGGGTTGGGGTTTTGGAGGTCTTCTTTAGTGTGGGGTGTTCTGGTTTTTCTTTTTAGTTCAGGAAACAGTGTTCTATATTTATTGAAAGCAGACTTCCATTGCATTTTGAAACTTGCTATTTTTTTTCCTCTTCTACCTCACATGCAGTGCATTTCCTGAGGTCAGTACATGTATGTGGGCGAAGAACTTATTTTTGCATTATTCTCTGTTCAACAGTTAAATCTTTTCCTGGTGATCATTGTCTTGGGTCTCTTATGTGCGCACTTTGCATGTTTGCCTGTTTGCATCCTGAATTAATTGAACTTTTTGCATGATGAAATGCTGAGAGAAATCTTGTAGTATCTTGGATTTGGATGGTAGTAAGGCCATCAAGATTTCAGAATTTTCTCTCGAGTACTCTGTGTTCCTCCTAAGAAAAAGAGCTCTCAAACTGAAAGTTTCTACTGGAGTTCTGTGAAGGTGCTTTGAACTGCATGATGCTCCCACCTCCCAGACATTTGCTTTTCCAGTGAACTTTTTAGAAGACAGTTGATCTGTACTTGACTACCTCCACAGGCCTCTTAACTGTTCTTGGCTTCAAAATATTTAGGTCTGTGGCACTGTTGCAGCTGCTATCAACACTTTTTCCCCTTATTTTGTTGCATACCTGCATGTGGCAAACTCTGCCATTGCTTTCTCACTTATTCTGTAGTTGATTCAAAAAAAAAAAAAAAAAAAAGGAAAAAAATATTTTTGGCCTGTTTGTTATGCTAAGTGTCAA
>VXAK01022180.1:51491-80718 GCA_013399435.1 Arenaria interpres
AAAAAGCCAGGCAATTCACTCCTTCCTTCTTAGCATAAAAGCTTTTAGTAAATGGAAGGTGGGATGGGCTGGGAGCCAGGAGACTGGGTGCTCTTGTCTCTACTCTGCAAACTGAGGTTCGTTGTTCTGGGCAGTTCATAATTCCATGTTGACCCAAGGCTCTGATCTCATTTATAACGTTGATGTAACTAGCATTATGATGCTATACTAAATCATTTTAGTGAGTGTTTGAAATGGTTCAAATGTCATCTGTTTATCACACTTTGATCTCATAATACTTCTGGCATGAATGTGCAAAATACATAGTAGTATCTGTTAACACCGACTTCCTTAGTAGGTCACAGTTTTGCTTGAGAGATGAGCAGGTAACTCAGGAACCACAATACTGCACCTGCCATTGTCCTGTGGAAATGCAAACAATGTTACGACTAGCAGCACAGAAAAGTGTGGGCAGAAAGGCAATCTTGGGGAAAAAAATAATGAAAAAAATTCCTGTGTAAGCTATGAGCATCTTCAGGAGTCTGGTGCAGCCAGTCACTTTGCTTATTCTTCTTGCAGCTACTCCATTGCCATGAAAGGCAAAAAGAGATCTAAAAGATCATGTGTTCATATCTTCCCCATCCACTGTATGAAAGGGATAGTGTGGGATGGGCATTTATTATGGAAGTTGGAATAACATATGCAGTACTCCTGCCTCTGTGCATTATGCATTTTCTTATTAGAAATTTGTGAGCACATCTCCCCTCTCCTCATCATGCTTCTTGCTGTATTAAAGATTTCATAGTAATAGAAGTGCTGTAGAAATAGAAAGCTGTATCTATAAACAGGTTAGTAATGGATTTTACTAAAAAAAAAGTAATTTTTTTAAAACTTTAGTTCTACTCCTTACTTAGGGCTTTCTGCCACGTGCTGCTGTGTAAAGAGAAGCAGAATTACTGAAAGGGAAGATCTGCAGGAAGGTGGTACCTCTTTGTACTTTTGCTGAGACAATAGCTGTTTGCTAGTGTGCAATTAAGGAAAGAACAACAAAACTGATGTAAGTTTATTACAGAACTATGACTAATACAACACTTGAAATATTTGTGCTATTAGCTTCATATAAAAGCTCAAAGATCTGCTTGATTTTCTTTGCATATTTGAGACTGATTGAAAATGGGATTGTGAAGCGTGTGAGTACAACCTCTGTATTGATGCTTGAAGGTGATGGTGTCTAAGAACCAGTCTGAAAAAAGGAAATCTCAGTTTCCTTTTAGGGGGAAAAATACAGTAAGAATATTTTAGATTTCTGACAACAATAATAAATTTCTGACATAATGACGTTAACTTATTTTCCATCCAAAACATGCATAACATCCAACCCAAAGAAACAAACAGAAGCAAGGCAAAGGAAAAAGTCTTCGGAGGAATCTCCAAAATGCAAACAGTTTGCTTGAAAGGAGCAGCATGAAGCATGGGGCAGAGAGGCACGCATACTGGCATAAGCAGTACTTTCTCTTTGGACAGAGACCCTGGATTTGTAGGATGGTTATGATTTTAAAAAAAAAAAAAAAACTAGCGGAAAAGAACATAATGTACCTAAGAAAAGAAACAGAAGTATACATATCCTGCAAAATGAAGTGATTTGTTTAATAAACTACTACATCCCCTACTTGGAATAATTTCCTTGCACATGATGGAACGTGGTTGCTTATTTATTAGACACTGAAACATTAATTGTTAGATAGCCGAAGTTGAATTAGTTGAAGGTAAAATTACTCATGTGAGCATAAGTAAAAGTTAGGCGGTACAATAGCTAAATCGGATTTGCAGTTGACAGAAAAAGCAGTCCACTTGATGGCTGAGTGCGGGTGGAGACTACAACAGTGTGACTATACACAGCAGTTTAAGTATAATGCTAGAGAGGACATCAGAAGCTTACTTAGTCACTCTATTTTCTGATGACATCTGATTCTGTAAGTAGGGATGTTTTATATAAAGTAAACTTAAAGAAACAAAAGCAAATGAACAAATACAAGGGTACTGCACTGTAGAGAAAAATAAAACAATAAGTATATGGTGACTGAAGATCACATCAGCTGCCTTCATAGCTATAAATGATATGCACATAATGGTGAAAGAGGCCCGTTTGAAAAGCCAGCAGTCTTAAACATTACGAAGGGGCAGGGGGGTGAAAGGGCAGCCAAGCAGAAAAAAAGTATTATAGCTTCACTGTAGAAGTAAATGTGAATGCTTTAGGATGATGCTCGGATCAGGAAGAGTTCCCCATAAAGTGCGACTGTCTTTTTTGTGGCCAGAGGTTTTCCAGTATTGGTCCCTACTGTGTTGCTGTGGTGATGCTGTCTGGAGGCTGGGTCCTCAGCAGCACACATGGACCCTTTCCCTACTTCCTGAGGTCAGTCTTCTCGTGTGTATTGGTTTGACAGCTGCATTGCGGTTTCATCCCAGAGGGTCCACCTCTGCATTGCTCTCTGTCACCACTTACTAAAAGTACTCTCTGAGAATTGTGGATATAAGACACCGAGCTATGAATACAACTATAGTCATAAACAACATGTATGTAAACTGCCTGGTAAAGATTGATGTACAGCTCCATTGGTGTGAATCACAGAAGTACCAGTTATGTCAAATTGCGAATACTTTTTCACCCAGACAAACTCTGAATTGTTGTGTTAAAAACGTGACTTATGTGTTTAGTGTTGATTTTAAAAATACCTTGAAGGATATGGGTTCATTAGTGTTGTGATTACATCTTCCTAAACTTTTCCAGCCGGTCATACTTCCTAGCTAGAGTGAGTAACTTTATTTCCTTGTTGGTCTTCTGATCTAATTAGACAGATGGCAAAACAGTAATGTTGCTTAAACAAACAATTCAATGCTAATAAGCTAGATTTTGCTACACTTTCTTTATAGGACCCAAACATTTAGCTCAAGTATCACGCCTTGATGAGTTACTATAGTTCAGCTGAGCTGCATTTTTCCTTGAATTTGCAAGGAGCTGAGAGTGTGAACCTGGTTGATGGCTGTGGGTTACCTATGTGCATCATCAGAGTAAGCCAAGAGAAGGCAAATTTGTCAGAGGTCTTTTGGAATCACTATCCAACCACATTTGACTGCCAATTAATTTTTTTTTTCAACTTTGTCACGCAGAGTGTTTCAGCTGTGGAGAGCATGTTGATGTCCTGAATCACCAGTCTTGAATAATTAGAAAATAAAGCTTTGTCGACGTGATTTAAATAGTTGGAATGGCCTATGTCTGTAATAAACTGTTGTTTAAGGTTAAATTTTTAAATCTTTAAAATTTATTTTTGTATACTTTAAAATGCATCTTGTTAGACTAAATATAATCTTAAACTGTAGGCAAATGAGTATATGCAGGTGATTCCACA
Organism: Arenaria interpres; assembly: GCA_013399435.1. Classification (NCBI taxonomy): domain Eukaryota; kingdom Metazoa; phylum Chordata; class Aves; order Charadriiformes; family Scolopacidae; genus Arenaria; species Arenaria interpres. Next base: position 54,878 of record VXAK01022180.1, read on the forward strand.
AATCTAATTCAAACCAGTTTTCATTCATATTTTTGGTAAAAAGGATTTGACTGTTGAAAAATCTGATGTTTTTATAGCATGCAGGCAGCAGTTGGGTCGTGGGAAATGGGCGGATAATTCTCTGTTATGAGTAAAGCTTGGAGTTTTACGCATACTTCAAACTTTGTAGCTAAAATTAAAAACAAAAGATCGTCAAACCTTTTCATTCTACATTGGAATGGAAGCAGCAGCTGTTGAAATGTTGAGAGTGAGACTTTTGTCATCACGAGTAGGGAAGCATTTGATTGGGTCCCAGAGCACTTATATATTCTAGAAGGGGAAACTTTGGTACCCATCCTTGCCTGAGGGACCCTAGCGTAATCTTGAGCAATTCCTCTAGCCAGGGAGCTATTGCTTAAGGGGCACCAGATGGAGTATCACCATACCACCTCGTTTCTCTGCCCCTTGTCCCCTCCCTTTTTTGGGGGGGAGGGAGGGGGTTTAATAAAAAGATATGTAAGTGCTTGTAAGGTAGTAGGGGGGCTCGGTTTAGTGGATAGTTTGAAGATTGGTGAGGAGTTAAGATAGGAGACAGTTGTTTGGCAGTGTTGGACGGTGAAGGCATGTATGGAATTGGAGGCTGGGCATGTAAGGATGTTTGTTTGTGAAAATCTAAATCCCATAAGGGCTCAGGGACTAGGCAGGATATTTGAAGGCTTCTGCTTTCAACTTATGTACCTGAATTTCTTCTACTCCATTTGTTGATCTGGGCCAAACTACCTCATAGGACCAAGCATAAAAATCTTTCTTAAATGATAGGGCAAAAATATTGGTTTAAGCATCTTGCATAAAAGAAGTATCCCCTGTGGAGAAACTTTAGTGCAAACCAATGTATCATGATGATTTTTAAGTGTGCTTCAGGGTGCAATAATCATGCTTATTTCAGTTAAAAAAACATGATGGGTTGCAGAAGTCTGAGGTAATAACTCTGTATAACTAGCTAAGGTCTGCACTGTCTGTCCTCCTTATCCCTTGTTCAGTTTGTGACTGGAGATAAATTAACTGAAGGGGGAAAACAAAACCATTAAAGTCTTAGGATTCATCAGGGTGTTAAATTTAATAATTCCTTAAATATAAAAATTAAATTATTTATTTAAAACCCTACTAAGAATATTTCTAATTAAATGTAAAGATACAGACTGACTTTGCAAGAGTCATATCAAGGTGTGGCAGCATGCAATTGAAAATTTTGTTGTTAACACTGAAACTGAAGATTAAGTTTTTCAGATATTCAGATTACAAAGAACTTTATTCAGAGGTCAATTGGAAGACAATAAAATGTTTTAAAGCAAAGTTAAAAGTTTTTGACTTAAAATTTCTGGAGTACGTAATGTATATCAGCATTTTAAAAGTAACATTATTGAAAATAAATGCCACTTTATGGAGCACTTTAAATTTTTTTTCATTCCAATTACAAGTGAACTCACACACACACTTCCAAAACTGTCAAGAAAAGACATCTTTTGAAGTTAAATGCCAGTACAGTGAATGTTATTTTTGTGAAGCATTTTGGTTTCAATAAAGCGGCGTTCTCTGGTGGATAATTGTTTGATTGTAGTTTTTTCCAGCTAGCTCTAGTTTAAGTGGCTTATTTATGCCCTTTTTATTTGTGTACATTTCATTTTGTGTGGCACGTTTCCATTTCATCTTAGGAGCTTTATAAAGATTAAGCTTGATAGAGCCCTTTTCTGCAGATATTATCCCCATTACACAGGAAGGTAAGCAAATACAGAGGAAGGTTAATTGAATTGCCCTGCTGCAGTATGTGAGTACTGGAGCTGGAACTACAATTTGGGAATGATCGTTCCCAAGTCAGTACTTTAATCTAATATAGCACAGGAGTCTTTCCTCTGGTATTGTAGCCATAGAAAAAAGAAGGGCAGAAAACACAAGGTTAATAAGGTCTTAAAATTTAAGCACTAAGGTGTTGCTTTTCATCCTGTTAAGATAGTTTTTCTTTTTATACATATTTCCAATAACTGCCTTCTTTCCTTCATGCTATAGCAGGTAAGATAAATCAGACCAGCTGTGACCAATAGGAACCTTGCTGTTCATTTTAGGGACTGGAGTTTTAGTTGATCATACATCTTTGTTATGTTTTTCTATTTACTTGAACAAGTGGTAAGGCACAGATTTTTAAGAGCCTTTAGAAACTCAGCCTCACAATGAAGTAACACTTTAAAACTGTTTGTGTGACTAACAAAGGAGATTGCCTTGTAATCATAGCAATGACTTTGTGATATTGACTGTTCCAGCAAAATATGTATGGTTGCTATCCTGACAAAAGTCAGTCCCTGACTCTCTGAAAAACCTTACAGGTTATCTGTGACATGTATGGGTGGCTGACTTCTGCCAAGCTAGGTTATATATTCGTTATAGTTTTAACTTTTGTTCAGTGTTCTTGTTTCACTGAAATCAGGATTGAAAGTTGAGATCTGGTCATGAATATATTGCATGATTTTTCTGATTTTTGGAAGAATTATTTAGTTAATGCCTTTACTTTCTTACTCTAAAATGAGTTTATATTAATCACTTAATTTGGCAATCCTATTGGACTTGTACTGGGGACTGAGGTAAGCGATGCTGGCATGGGGCTCATTTTGTATTAAACCCCTTAAGTACAAGGTTGTGCAAGGAGAGAACGGGAGCACAGCAGAGAGGGAGGCTTTGACCCCTCCCTGGAAGCGATGCTCATGCATGCAGTGTAGCAGCACCAGCCACTGGTACAGTTCTCCCTTTCATGCAGTCTGTTTAAGAGCAGCCTTTGGGCTTTCAAGGAGAGAGGGAAAAGCTTGTTCGTGGCTGAGAAAAGGATTTACTTTCTCTCTGTGCTGATGGAGCTGCTTAGCACTCTCTCCGTTGACGAGAAGCAAGGCTATGGCTACATTGCACTCTTTGCAGGAGTGGTTCCTTTGTAACTCTGCGTTTCGGCTGTTCATTATCCTGAGCATTTAGCACAAATGTGTTTATGGAAAATTTAAGACTTTTATGTGGTAGTGGAGGGGGAACAATCTCTCTTCCTTCAGGAGGGTGTTTTAACAAGAAGCATTTTTTTTTTTTGTGAAAGCAAATGTCCAACTCCTTTATTACTTTTCTGGGACTGTTTTTAGGTTAGTATAGCTTGGTTTTAAACTGCATGTCAAAAAATGATTTACCGCAGCATCTGTAAAATGTTCTGGGGATCCTGGCAAATACCTGATAGTTTAGGTCCATGTCCAGATACTGAGTCCTGTCCCAAAAATAGTTTTGTGATGCATGGATGAGAACTGCTGGCAGTTAAGCATGCAAAGAAAAAAGAACTCAAGATTAATTGATTTTGTTATTTTTGAGAAGCGTCTGTTAGTAGATTTCTTTTAGGAAGGATATTGCCAGAGCTCCTGTTGCAGATAAATTTTGTTCCTGAATTAAAACTGTAATCCTAAGTAAGAAAGTTTATGTGCTGCTTTTTTTAGATTTTTTTTTTTTCTGAAACTTTTAAAAATATAACAAGGCTGTTATACTTTTGTCCTTTTTCTAAAAAAACTGAGGGAACAACAAAGTATAAATGCATTTGATGACTCTGTGGGTATGATAAAGTAGGCTAATTTGTCTCCATGAGGGGGGATGTATCCAGGGCTCTTTGCCTTGCTGCCTAGGTAAAAATAAGAAAAACATCTTTCTATACAAACATAGTGACTATATATACTAGAGAATAAGGGAACGTACTTTGCCATTGATAAGCTGCAAGTTCAGGATCTTATTTAAACTGTGGTAGGGTGTTCATCTCTATCTATAATTCCCTTCTAGTCCCAGTGTCTCTTGAAATTTTGACTTTTTTACACAAAGATTTGCAATGTCTGCAACCAGGAGCAGTTCTTTTATTCCCTGGCAATAGGTATACTAAACCTTTATGATTTTTTTTTTTCTAGTTTTGCATGCCTCTGTGGCAACAATGCACAATGTCAGTTGAATGTTCATTCTTAAGGATACAGAAAAAGAAAAACATATTGAGATAAACAGTTTATTGAAACTTCACAGATTACTCCTCATAGGTGTTGTTGAACTGTGATCTGAGGACTGTGGTAGAGCTGGACCATCTCGTGAGACCACAGCTATTAGGCCCTTCTGTTACCTTGTAATACTGGTAACTTTTTCTGCTCTGTACAAGCTTTGTTTGATCTTAGCTGTACTACTTTGGTTTTTGAGAAACTCCAAGTAAAGGATTGCTGTGACAATTTTGTACTCTCTTGCAATATACATTTTACTAACCCACACTGAAGGAGGTGGGAAGCAACCTGGCAGTTCCTTACAAACTGTTTCTGGAGTAAAGGCAGGCACTAGTGCTGGTTGCCCTGAGCACTCTAAACTGAAGTTGTACCAGAGCATCTGATGTACATTGGTTTCTCTGTAGCAGCTGGTGATCTTTTCTAGTTCAAAGTTTCAGAGAAGAATTTAGAGACTTAAATAATTCTTTTTACTATGAAGTTCAATAGGGCCTAGGCCATTTTCTAAAAGTCCAAAGGTCACATTCACATTGGAGGTAAACTTTTCCCTTGCCTCTCCCTTTCTCATGGAGTAATTCCAATGGCTGGTGTAACTGCTTTCAAAGGGAGGGAGAGAGCTGCACTGAGAAATGTAGGGACTTTTTGTGTCCTGGGCTGTTCCCCAAAGAAACACAGATCTGTCTGTCCTGTACATGCCATACAATAGAGAGAAACAGGACTGGTGTTACAAACATCTTTGAGTTGCTGGTCAGCATTTCCCATAAATGCTCAAGGTAAAATGGGATGTATAAGTTCCCTGTTTATGAGAAAGAGATCACTAACAACTTCCTGATTTTATCTAATCTTTGACTGAAATTTTGCAGTTCTTTCTGAAGAAGTATCTTGTAGAGAAAAAATATTAGTGGAAAACTCCAAAACAAACCTGTCTGACTTCAAAGAATAAGGCACAAAGACCAGGTTATGTGCAATAGCTAGGTGTGCATGAACCATGCGTTCTCTACCCAAAAGGAGTTATCTGCTGTCAAGAAGGCCATTGTATTTTAAGAATGAAATTGTGAAGTAGTTCAAAACCACAAGACAAATACAAATAAGATAATTGACTCCATTAGTTTATTTGTGAAATAGTACTTGGGAGGTGTGCTGCTGTGCAGTTAAACCTGTGTCCTCACAGATCTGGAAAAGATGTAAGTGTTGAAGGGAGGAAGCTTTCGTGTCCTTCTGCAAGCCCCAGGAGAGGGCCGAGACAACAATCTCTCGTGTGGTTACCTGTCTGGTCCTCAGGCTGAGCCCTGGTTGCAAACTGCTGCAGGATAGCTGGGCTGCAGGGAAAGCCTGGGGTATGGAGAAGAAAACCCAGCAGGCACATGGTTCTCTTCTCCATCTGCCCACTTCTTCTGCAATCATGATCTTTACTAGCCAAGCATTCTCATGGCTTTGCTATCAGTGGTGCCATGATCTCCTGCAAGCACTTTCAGGCACGCCCAGGGTAGGATGAGACAAACCTGGGGAGGGGAAAAGGCCTTGGAAAATTTCTGTCAAGCCCAATGGGAGGGGTTGGGGAGAGGAAAACGCCAACATGTGAGCCTGTGCCTGGTGCTGTGTTGCTTGTTCTTGGTTTCTAGGGCTAGAAATTGCAAAATAATACCTAAAGTTGAAGGATTTGGGTGTTTTCATTCACACCAGGGTCTGTTGGACTGGAGCGTTCGCCCTCTGGTTCCTTGGAGAAAGCTCTCTTCTTGCTGAGCCTGTCTGTAAATACTGGCCTTTGTCAGGGGGTGGCTGGGTGCAGTGCCTGCAGGAGCACAGCAGAGCTGTGCTGATCAGCAATCTCACCTGAGATGTGTTTACTAAGCAGGCTGGGCATGGCAGGTGGTTAGTGGTGGTTCTGCTCATGACACCCAGCAGCAGATGGCAGGGCAGGGACTTAACACCTCAGGGTGGCCGCCTGCGGAGCTTTCCCCATCAGCTCAGCCTTCCCCTGCCCAGGCAGCACCCCACCTGGGGTGGCTGCCTTGCTTGGTGTGATGGCTGACATTGCTATTTGCTTCTTCACTTTTCCAGCCCAGCCCAGATCAATCTAGCTGGTCCCAGCCAAGGCCTCAGCGCCCTGAACAGGGCCTGGACCGAAGGTAGGCTTTGCTTGGAGATGTGCAGGAGAAAGTCCTCGGACTTGTAGGTGCTCCCAGGAGGAAGGGGAAGAAAAACAACATCAAAAAAAAAACCCCAACACCCCTGACCACCTTCCCGCAGCAATTTTGAACCCTCCTTGTATTGGATAGCATTTTCCCCCTCAGCCCCGTTGTTCTGTGTCTTCAGATCACCGTAGGTCTGGCAGCTCTCCCGCAGTGTCAGAGCCAAGGCCATGGGACAAGACTGTCCCTTTATAGGCATCAGACCTGACCCAGAACAGCTCTGCAGCTCTTCTGTTTAACAGCTCTTCTGTTTTTCTCTTTCCATCTTTTTCTTTTGCATACTGGCAGAAAAACTAATTTATTTTTTTTTAAATATTATTTCTTAAGTGGCTGGTTGCAGAGCCTGTGCAGGTGCTCGGGGCAGGAGGGAGCCCTTTGGAGGAGCCTGTCCCCATTGACTTAGGGTGGGAAGAGATGCCTGTACCTGGTGTGGAGGCAGAGCCTAGTGAAGAGGGGTGAGCTGGCTGTCCTCTCACACCCACACCCTCTCAGCTTCCACCACCTTGGACTTATCTCCCCTCAGTAGGAGCTGGGGGTGATCTAGGAAGGAACGAGTTGTGATCTCTGCAGCACCTGCAGAGTTCAGACATGTAGTTACCTTGGTGCTTCTGGTGCCGAGTACTCTACATGGGCTTTATTTAAAGGATGTATTTTACCTGCTATTGAATGTTGTGTGCATCTGGATATCCAACAACATAAGGGTTTTGGGGATTATTTTTCTTTTTCTAACGTGTAGAATACAACAGTATCAGAATCAAGCTTAGCCTTAGAATGCCTGAACATACACTGAGCATTATTGTTTTCTAGGCTTTGGATGTAAACATAACTATTTTTCCATAGGTTTCACAACCTGTAGAGCTGGTCAAATTTAACTAAACATACAGCTAATCAATGTTCGAGTAAGAATGAAATTGAAATTTTGGCTTACTAATTTTTTTAAAAAAACAACTAAACTAGACTATTACTGTAGATAAACTGAACTATTCTTTTCAATAACTGAACTAATTCTGATTTTAGTAAACAAAACTAGAAAGTGGAGAGTAAAGAGCTAAACAGTATGTAAGGTTTGAAAAAGATTGGTGTTGCTACTTTGTATTGGATTTTAACACAGGGGTTCTGTTTATTATAACAGTTTGTTACCATAGAAGTATAAACTGAAAGGTAGCAATGATGACTTAGTGTAATATGTTATATTAAATAAACTTGTCCTGTTAGCACTGCGTGCAAGGCTTTATTTACATTACAGTAAGCTGTCTTCTCCTACATTTACAATTCTGCTATACAAATAAATTAAGGGTTCTCATGACTGTAAGATTTACTTTCTCCCTGCAAACTGAAAGACGTTAATATTTTTAAGCGTATTTGCTTGGAAGTGGTTACATTAAATTTTCTGTTGGGGCAATATCAAACTTACCATCTAAGAAAGGAAGTGGAAGAAGTCAGTCTTATCTTCTTGTTCTATACTTAAAATTCAATGCTATTGCAAGCAATATCAAACAACCTTTTAAAATATATTCCCATTCTGCAATAACAGATGAACAGCTACAAAATAAAATACATTTAAAAAGCCAGTACAATCACACACAAAGCTTCGATTGTTTGATCTTCTGTGTTGTACAAATGTACTCTTTCAGAAATCAGTCAATTTATGCTTCAGCTTTGGTCAAGCTGAAGAGGAGCAGCTGAGTGAATGAGTTGGCCTGTAATATTGGTGGTGGTGGTGCTGACAGATAAGCTGTGGGGCAAAAACTGAGTCTGAACTTCCAGTCCTGGTGTAGCTTGCAGGGCTAATGAAATGGGGACTGAGGAAAGGGAAGAAATATTTCTGTTTAGATAAAGGAGCAGACTTTGTCTGCACTCCAGGTACAAAGGCCGGGGAACATCACAGGCCAGTCTGTTTTTATGTAATATTTTCATTAAGATACATACTTCCGACATAATACAGGTATAATTCCTTCTGTGAACATCTGTTCCTTTAAAAAAAAAAAAAAAATTGTCAAGAGTAGTTTAATTTCATATAAGGATAGAGCTGGTAGAATAAATTTGAAATCTCTTGATACAAATTTTCGGAGTTAAGCTCTTCTTCTTTCTATCCTTTATCACTAAAAGATGTTTGACAAAACACAGGGGAACTTATTTTGCTTTGTAAACATTGCCTCCTATGGTTCCTCAACCTGATGCAGTTCCCATTCATCAGGAACTTTCAGCCCGGGTCCTGGGAGGAGAGGGATCTTGCACACAGCTGACTCCCTTCCTCTGCAGGACACGTATGGCAAAGTCCCTCCACCCCATGAGGGCACATGCCATCAGGTGTTCTGAGCCACCAAATTCAGCATCTTTTCAAGTTATAAACTATCTAGCTAAAACATTTACAGGATTTTTTATAGTTATTTATCTGATAAATTAAAAAAATATTTGTAAGAAATGCAGCTCTTCCATCTGCAGAAGGTCCCTCACTGAAAATAGGACATCCCTGACTTCCACGGTGGTATTAAGCATTTATAATTTTATTTCCTAGTATACATAGGAGCACAAGAGAAATGCTAGCTCTGCTATGCTCTGTTGATTGTGCTGCGATGCAGCTTACATCCACACTTGGCTTTTTGCAATCTCTCCGGCTGGACATATTTCTTGTTTACAACATTGTGTTTTGTGCGTATCTGGTGTGATGCCGTCCACTTCAAGGTCTGGTGTGTTGTTCAGTCTGTTTTCAAAGAATTTCCTCCAGTGTTCACGTTGGGTTTGATGCTTGTAGAAGGCAGCAAAGTGGGTGGGACTAATACCCATGGAAACTAAGTGTTGGCATTTGGAAAAACTGTAGATATTACTATAGCTTTAAATAATTGGGGGAGTGGGAGCAGAGGGGGGCACTACTCTTATGCCTGCTAGCAGATCACTATGAGAATGTTACTCTTTTGTTAGCTATTTGCTTACATTTTTCCTTCTCTTATTTTTTCGTATTTCTCCTGTTATTTTCCTGGAGCAGTGGTGTGGGTTAATAAACTTGTAATTCTGTAAACTAATTTTCTCAACGGTATACTCTACTTAATAATTAAATGCTGATCCTATGTTTTCTTTTTTTCCAGAATGAGCCTTTGATTATGTTTCAATGGAATAAAAACTTGCAAAAAATACTGATAAATAAAAATAAGCAAATCTTACAGGAAAAGTTGGAAATTACTGAAATGTGATTTAAATGTTTCTAACCTAGTGGATCTGCTTTGTCTGAAAGCATGTTAGAAGTATGATATTGTTTTGATTACTTTAACAAAGTTATAGTACTGTGAAGTGTTTTTAAAAGAAATATTTTCTAGTTTATATAAAGGCTCCAATGTAATTAAAAATGGACTATTTGGCTATAGTAACACATTTTCTCATTTGATATATCAATTTAGTAGTCATCATTAATATTATGTGGAAGATTTTTTTGCATGAAACAAGTCATGCAAAATCCCTAGGGCTGAATATCAGGTAATAATCAGGTAAACCAACCCAACAAAAAAGAAAGTGAACAATGATGTGTAATTGAGAAAAGAAGCTAATTTTTAGTATTCTGAGCTGGACACAATCATCTGCCTGGGAAATTACGAGCTATCTGAGAGCAATTGCTGCTGATTTGAAGGTTAATTAGAAAAGACTATTATTTTGCCGTTTCTGGTGAAGGTGAGCTGAAATGATTTGTGTAAGGTGTTTGCAGCTTTGTAAACTGTAAATCGAATATAAGTTGATACTACCTGGTCTCTCTTCCCAGTTTCTCTGTCACTAGAAAAGCTAACTGAAAGCAGAGCTTGATACTTTATTGCTATTTGGCAAAAGGAAAATGATACTTTATTGCTATTTGGCAAAAAATTAATGAACCTTCTAAGAAGGTTGTATGCATTTATCAGGTAATGCTTACAAAAAGCTCTGAATCTGACAAACATAGAAGAGTAGAAGTCTCTGAAAGAGTAATGTAGACAAGTTGGCTTTCTGCTGTTGAGTTTGCCTGTCTTAAGTCTGCCCGTGTGTCCGTGGACTCCCAGGGAGGTGCAGGGCTGCCAGTGGTCTGGGCCATCTCCAAAAGCCCCAGGAGGTGTCTCACTTGCCTTAGTATGTCTTAGGTAACACTAGGTATGTATGGTTTGGCAACAGAAATGGCTTTTAGATATCTCATTATTTAACAGACCTATGGACACTTAAATATAGTTGTGGGGATCTCAAAGTGGGCCTTGCAGTAGGAGCTTGAAATTTTTCATTACAGCATAAAGCAAGTATATCATGCATTTATTTTCTCCTTAAAAACTGTTGCACAAGGTCAAGTTTGCTGTCGTTCTTTCTGAATGTGGATACATTTCTATAGGTTTATCACTGACATTTTTTTCTTGATTTCTGCCTTGTTATGATAGAAATTTGGAGTGTGGTTAGTGTCATCAGTGTGAAAACACTGAGAAACTCTGACCCAAGGCATCTCCCACCTAGTTCAGAATACCCTTTATGTGCTTTGCTTTGATACCTACTTCTGTAAAGTTTTTTTTCTTTTCCTGCTTAGCTTATTATTTTGTCCTTTCTGAACAACTAAACAAAAAAAAACCCCTATCATTTTTTGTTAATTAATTTAGTCTTGTTATTGTCACTTTTAGTCTGTCAGTATTTACATGAAAAATTTTCTTCTTGCACTGGGATGACTTTAGAATATGTTTTCCTTTGTCCAAGTTGGGCATCTTTCTGTGCCTTTGTGTTATTTTTTTTTTTAAAATAAATTCTTCCATCATCATGCTTATTTTTGTTTCTCTGACTTATCTGTAGCAGTTTTCAAGCCACATCTCTAATGGAGACAAGCTTCAACTATCTTAGTATGGATGGCTCAAAATATATATGAAGGGTTCAATTTTTATGCTTCATGATGTTTTTTATGGGGTTTAAAATTGTACTGGTTGTTCTGTAGTCCTGTTGCATACCATTCAGGCTTCATTTTGAATTAATTTCCTCCAGGCCTCTTGCTATTCTTGCTTTTCATTTTCTTCCTGTATACTAAATTATTATGAGGACCCTCAGGTAAGGAAGGCCTGGTAGTGCTAGAAAACAAAATAGCAGGGAAACAAAGGTCAGTCCTGCCTGGGAACCAAGAAAAGGTTTATGTCACCAGGTGAACTGTTAAAATCTGTGACACAGTCATAGAGAGCAAGGTTTTTAGCCATTGCAGTAGTTTCTTCCATAACTAAATCACTACTAATTTAAAGACTTTATTGTTAAGGAAATAGTCTGGTTTTGTAACAGTTCCTGCAAGTACTGAATATGTAAATATTCCATTTCATTGATTACTTTTTTTCTGGAAAAAAGCCAAATAAAAATACTAGGAAATGTAATAACATTTTTTTTTTCTAAATATTAGCCGATGGCCTTTTTCAGTCAGAACACTAGGCAGTAAAAAAAATCTGTTATTGCTACGTAGCTTATTGACATACTAAATATGTTGTCAGTGTCTGGACAACTACCTATAAAAGTTTTATGGTGTCTGTAGATAATGTTAAGATGAAATGAGATGGTGAGGAATTTAGCAGACTTTCATTTCACTGTATGAAGGAAATACAGGTTGTTTTTATTGGTTTTGTGTGTTTGTGGTTTTTGGGTTTTTTTTGTGGTTTTTTTTTTTTTAACACTTTTTAGGAAATATACCCATTGATTGGTAATATCTTAATCTGTGAAAGAAAATTTTGGTGAATTGCCTAGGGAGATGCATTCTTTTATCTGCGTTCTTCTTCTGACTTTTCAGCCCTTTTCCCTAACTGTTAATTCTTGTAGAATATCAGTACCTAATGAAAAGGTAAGACAGCCAGTTAATCTGTGTAAAGCTATAAAACTGTGTTTCTGTCAGAATATCTAAGCTAATCCATGTCCAGAGTATTTTGATTTATAAATGTGGTTTTCACTTTGTTGTTTACCACTGAATTCAGTGTTGCAGCTGGTGGCAGAAGGCTCCAGGGAGCTTTGCCTCTTTGTCGCTTTCAGTTCATGTTTTGATTACACTTTGAAAATATCCTGGATCCGATAGAGCACGCTGATAGCCCAGGATGCTCCTTTCCTGTGCAGAGAGCAGAAAGCAGGGGATGTAAGGACTCAAAGAAGAGTGCATGACCTAAACGGGGAATCAAGCAGGGAGAAAACAAAAATAACAAAAACCGTATTAATCTATAAAACTCCATGATGGATACTGCAGAGATTTTCAGAGGTTTTCGTGTGACTGACTTAAAAATTTCTCCTGCGATAGCAGCTCAGCAGGGGCAGCCTCTGTGCACGTCTGCTGGGAGGGAGTTTGAGCACACTTTTACCCTCCTGCTTATCACTGCTGTCAAGGAAAGTTATCTTCTGGACTGTATTTGTATCATGCGTGGGTACCGGAGGAAGGCCTTCATTTCCTCTGTGGCTTCAACAGCCTTTTAGATGCTGTCATCAATACCTGCCTGGGCCAGTGATAAACTCTTGTTTCTCTTAATTCTGGCTTTATATTGTTATACACTGCATAATTCAAACAGTTTGTTGAAAAAATTAGTGAATATTAAAAGTGAACATGCATCCAAAATCTTTAATACCCAAAAGATAATTTTTACCTGTCAGTGTATGTCTGGTTTTATACGAAACTTTCTTCTTATCTAGGGGCTTCGTATATTGCCACTGTCAACATCAAGCTAGACAGTTCACCTAGGGTTTGGGGTTTTTTTTTTTAATTTTTATTGTTCTTAAAAAGTCACCTTTCCCATTTCTTCTCAACTGATCATGTGAAACGGTTTACAGGAAGGTGCTGCGTGTGGGTGCGATCATCCACAAAGTGGTAGGAGGAACTGTCTGTGGCTGCGCCACCGGTGTTCTGCTTCTCATTGCCCCTGAGGGCACAGGGCTGCTGCCATCCCTGCAGATATAGACGGGATGCTTCAGAGTTAAGTGACAAATGCCTGTAAATTTTTATGGGATTTGGCTGCCAGAATCTCTTGCACTACTTTTAAAATTTTAAGCTGTGATTGAATGTTTCTTGGGAAGAGAATTTCCCTAAATAATAATTTCTTGTCAGCTGAAAGAAAGTGGGTTTTCATTGTGTTGGTTTTTGAAGCTGAAAGAATCAATCTTGACTGGAAGTATTTGTTCTACACAAAATAGGTAATCGTGTAATTCTGATGGATGATGTTGTCTGTATACCAGTCTATGAAATTGTTTCTGTTGATATATCTGGTCTATTCATAATGCCTTTATTTTTTAATCATATCAAGTAACATATACTCCTATTATTTTCTCTATAGATTCTTTTTTTCTTTATATTTACATTCTAGGAAATTGCAGGTTGCATAGAAGAAAGCTCTCCCATTCATCACCATGACCTGTGTAAACAGCTAGCAGATAGGCTTTGATATCTGACTACGAGCCTAATCTTGCAACAACAGCAGGACCAGTCAGCTTTAGTTCAAGGTTCCATGCAGGATGGGGCGGCACTGCAGGGAAAAGTGTTTTCAGACACATGGGCTAGTGGGAGGCAGGGTAGTTTTCGGGAAGGACCGGTACCTTCTCTTGTTCATCCTATCCAAGTCCAGTAATGATTCAACATAATGAATATCGTGAATATCAAAGCTATACAATAACACTCTTTTTATTAATAAAAAACAAATCCCACCCAGTTCAGAGGAAGCCACCTTTCAAAATTACTGCTGGGAAAATGATGTAAAAGATGACATTCATCTGAAGCAGAACAATTAGGGTTGGGTGAGTGGGTTTTTTAAAAATAATTATAAAAATAATATATATTATAGAAGTGATGAAACAGGAAAAGAACAAAGTGGCTGGGTACTTCTTTTGATGATGTGCTAAACTATTAGCCCAGTGATGAGGGTGGTCATGCTAGACATAGCACAGTCAGATTCAATTCACTTTTTTGTCTAAGGACACTTGAACATACAACTCCCCTCTCTGAAGAAAGTGCTTTGTCAATCAGGCTAGAAATAACTCAGAAATAAGGTCTGTTATGCTGCTCTGTATACAAAATTAAACATTGAGGGGAGCAGGGCCTGGAAACAGATGTCTCATTTCCCAAGTGACTAATCTAGCCACCAGGCTAGAGAGTTGCACTTTCTCATTACCTCTCCCTTCCTCCATTTACATACAGTTTATACATGGGAGACAGTTCCAATTGACCTGTAGCATTAGAAATTATCACACTGGCATATAATTTCCCACTGGGTGTAACTGGACTATGCCTAATTCACGTGCAGGAGGGAGTGAGTAGCCAAAAAGATATTTTGGTAGATCAAGCATCAAGACCTGCATGGCTTATCATCATCACTCCCAGAATGTAATTGCTGGGAAATTTGGTATGTAGTTTGAAAGGGGAGAGCTGTAGTGATGAGGTGTGGTTTTTTGGTTTTGGTTTGTTTTGTTTTTTTTTTTTTCCTGAATCCACTTATCTCCCTGGTGTTGGATGCTGTTAAAGCTGCAAATATAAACATGACTTGAACTGAGAAAAATGTAAATTAGTTTTCATTAATATATTCAAGGAAAGAGAAGATTTTTTTTAATAGAGTCTCTTAAAAAAATACACTTAAAGCACATCTTGCTAAAATTCTGAGCCTCCTTCCAGTGTGATGTTGGGAACCTCCTTCTGCTTTTGGAGGGTCTTTGGTATATTCAGTTCTCCATTATCCCGTCTTCCCTGGCTAACATAAAATGCAACTGTTTTCAGTGGAAAGGTCCTTGTTTACTTTCTGTTGGAGCTGGATAGTGTCTCTAATGATCATAGGTTCTGCCTAGAAAATGCTAGTACCTGTGATACTTCCATGTGCTTCTATCTGGTTGAAATGGCTTCACCCTTCTGACAGTGCAGGTTTTGTCTCAGTGTCCAAAACTATGCAGGCTGGGGCTTTGCGTGTGTTAAAGGTTTGGGAGTCACTCCTCTTGGTGATTCCTTGATGGCTCACCTGGCACTTATCACACACTGCTTGTCCCTATGTGACTTTGCCTCAGCGGTGATGCAAAGCGACTCATGGGACTGTGCAGTGGAGTATAATAAGGCATGGCTGGAGACTAAGAATACACGTTTTTACAGACCTGTTTTCAACCTTCATCACTTCCCTGCCCCAGATCACTGCTTGCCCACCTTCCCAGCCCCAGACACTTGAAGTGGTGTGAGCACTGTGGTAGCCGAGTGGCCAGCAGGCAGGACTGCCTTATGCCTGCACTGCTGCCAGGGGAAACACACTAGACATTGAATGCTATAGCAAATCAAGTGAAGAAATATTTTTGTATTTCTGAATGCAGTTTGAAAGCTGTATGTATATATTAAGTCTGTATGAGCTACAACTCCATTTCTAAAAGTTATCATTTTAGTCATTTGTACAAAATGTGGAATGTCATGCTGTGGAGCCTTGGGTTTTCTGGGAGTCTGTATGTGTTCCAACACCTTCCTGTGTAACCGAGTGATTATTTTTGCCTTTCATAATTGTATTTTCCATTCTTTCAGTGAAAAATTCTGCACTTCATAAAGCAGAAAGCACTGGGATTTAGACCAACAACAGAGTAAGGTGTGAGTCCCAAACATCATCTTTCAAATTCTTTTCTTTTAAAATCTCCTCCTCCTGTTTGATTAAACTGATTCCCTTGCAATTATTAGGAAATACAGCCTGGGTAAACTTGACATCATAACTTGCAGACTGAGAAGTCAGTCATGAAGACATACGTTGAAGGGGATTAGTTAATATTTGATTATAGTAGACAGCGCTTGTAAAGTTATTGACTCCATCTGTTAGCCAATTTATTAGTAAATGAGATAGCACATACTGAAGACCAGAGTGGCAAGTTATGTCACTTTAAAGTTTTTTATGACATTTAATATTAATTTGTAATAAGAAAAAACTAAGTCTTCACTTACACTATGCTCCAAAGTAGTAATGTCCTTATGGCTTTTCTTTTTATCTCCTTTCAGTAATGCTGTTCCTTTATTTTTCTTGACTCAAGGAAACCAATTGTGTCATTTTAATAGCTATCAATGAGCAGGCTGGGACAGTGTGGTTGCTGCTTATTTGGTGCTTTCATTTCAGTCCTTTATGGTGATTTTTTTTCCTTAAATTTATTAATGATAAATCTGATGAAAATTTGATTATTTTTTTTTAAAGATGAACTGAGAAAGGGAAAAATTACACATTATGTATTTTATTGCAAGAAGTTTAGAAACAGGCAGAAGATGTGCAAGTGTATATAGGGAAGAGAAGGAGCACGGGTGATAAACTGAAGAAAATTACTATTTTCACCTATTAATTTGGACTGCTACCTAGAGGCTGGGTATTGAGGGAGTCCCAAGCTTTTAAGTATCAGAGTAAGCAATTTTGATTGCCAACAAATATTTTTTTGTTAATCTTTTTTAATACCTGGATAAAACAAACAATTTAAAAATGGGAACATTCAGAAGCTGGAATATGTTAGCTAAGTTGGTTCATTTATATTGCCTCAATAAATATATAACTTTACTTGTAGTAATAGAAAGTGGTGGGCAACAGCTGAACAAGCAGCATAAGCAAAGAGGAGAGCTTCTCTATGCCTATGTTATCTCTTAGTTGCAAATTGTAAAAGGATGAACAAAATCAGTAAAATAGCAAGATTTGAATTACTGAAGTTTCTCTTTGTAGATTAAGGGAATTGAAAGTGATGGCCCTGTTTGACATTAGTTTGATGAGTCAAGGCTTTTGTTTCCAGCTAATTTCATTTCAGTGGTAGAAAATAGTTTAAGACAATTTCGTGTGTTCCTTGAGAAGGAATTTTTTCCTTTTGTTGTTGATTTTCCTGCCATTGTGATCTTGAGAGCTATTAAGTTAGTTTAGTAAACTAAAATAGTTTATAACTAAATGTTCTATTTCTTCACATTTTTTAGTTCATAAGTTTCAACTTTGCTGGAAAGCGTAGATGCAAAACTGAAAACTTTTTTCAGCCTAACCTAATTCAAAATAGTTCCTTCTTTGAATATGTCCACAGGATTTTATTACAGTACAACAAAATATTTGATGATGGTTTCCTGAGATTAATTTCAATTTCCTTAAACTACATTTTTCATAAGAGACTGTAGCTTGATATTTTAGTTAATTTTGAACAGCAGCTACTTTTGAACTTAATTTTCAGATACTTTAACAAATGGAAATTAAACAATTTGTTATCTGGAATATCAAGGAATATTGATTATCTCAATCAAAGAATATTTCTAAACTGTCTTATTTCTGCCTTATGAAATGTTTTTTTTCCATATGTAGAAATGTTACCACATTAGAAACTGGAATAGTAAAGATTTATTCTGCAACCTTGAATAATTTTACAATGGCATTCCAGTTAATTTCCTTTCTAACGTTTGTTTTCCTGGCAAGCTGCTTTTAACATGTTTCTTCAGTGATTTTAATCTTCCCTTAGCAATTGGTAATACCTTAATTCTTCAGGTTGTTCACACATAGGTTTTACTGTCCCTAAGGAGAAAAAGCTGTGAAAGAAGTATATATTGTTAGTAAATCTTGCTTTTTATGTATCCTGAAAAATACAGAAAATTAGTGTCTGCAACTTGGAAGGACCAACAAGGGAAGGATTCTTGGAGCTACTTAACAACTCCCCTCTCCAGCTGTTCCTTTTCAAACCTCTGCTGCTGTTTATCCCTCAGCGGGGCTGCTTGGTCATTTGCTTGATGATACTGGAAGTGATCATTGCACTGATGGGGTTCATAGCTTATCTGAAAACAGGGAAGCCAGGCAGCAGCAAACTTCTTAAATCTGTTTATTCTCTGAAACAGTAGTCTTGTGGAACTTCTCCCTGCTACAGGGTGTAGCCTGACCCCCTGAAATGACTTGCCTTGCTTTCTCTCCCCAAAGTCACTTGCAGTCTCTCCTTTGGCATCGGCTCTGAGCATGCAGATAGTTTTTTAAGTGAGTAATTCCAGTGGCTTTGGTAGGATAACTTGAGTATGTAAAGCTAGACATTCTTGAATACTTTATTGAATCAGGGACCAGATTTTTCATAATCTTCTCTTTATTTTTAATCTGAATGAGTGGGTCAGTCTCAGGAACCAGATGTCTTGCTTTCAGAGCTCTGCGCTTTGTCAGTTGTGATCAACCCATACTTTTTTTTTTTAAACGGACACTTATTTGATAATTAGTTTCTTTTAAAATTGATATGATAAAATTGATCACATTCTCAAAGATAAAATATTCATAAGCACATCCTCTTTCACATCTGCATGAAGTTGATCACTTCAGTTGATATTATGTTATTGTTTTAATGTATTCTTTATACAACATTTCACAGGTTTTCAGGAACAAGTTAAAATGGACAGTTTTCCCAGAGTATTTCATTGTCATAAATACACCAGCTTATCGTTATCACTTTCCTCCTTAACTAATTAAAGTTCACATCGAAATTTTGTGGAAAAATGGAAAAAAAATCTATTTTTTGTGCAATTTTATTTCTTACATTGATTCTTGCAAGTGATTTCTGTTGAGAGCAGCCAGGGTTTTATCCGTGTTACCAGGTAGTCACATGCCTTTAAAAAAAGTGCGTTCTGAGAAACAGACCTGCTGTTCAACCTAATCTTTAATTTGCTATTTCTATAATGCACCTCTGAATGTTTCTTGAACTTAAAATGTTTGATTCCACGTGTTGTCCTTTACTCTCCTTCCTGTATCTTTTTGGGTTTTCCGATGTCTTTGAGTGTTAATGTATCTTTCCATGCATTTCTTCGGGTTTGAATATAGTTTTTTCCTGTATCTTTAATTCATGCCCTTTCATTTGTGCTTTCCCTGTCATTTTAGTACAGGTTTCTCCTAGATTCTTCTTCTCATTAGTTTGTTTTAAGGCACTATGAACAATCAATAAATTTTATTAAATCTTTTTTTACAAAACTCTTTTCCCTTTCGAGTACCCGTCTTTAATTCACAAAATGATCCAAGACATTCTTGCTTATGTATAAACTATACAATTCTTATTTTTATTTTCAATTTTAATAACCTTGTCATTGTTCTTTTTGTCACCATTTGGGACTTTTGCTGAAAGAGTTTATGCACTTACTGAATTTTCTGTCTTTAAAATCTGTGTTGAAGTCCATTATGAGGCAGAATTAAAACCATTTTGGCAGTCTTAGTCCCATAATAAAGCATAATGCAGAATAATCATCGTTTTCTGCTTCAGTTCGTTTGAGTGTCAGGGACACTGCAGGTCAAGGCTGAAGTGCATAAAAGCTTGCTCAGCACATCACTACCGTTTGTCTTCCCACATTGAATTTGTCTTGAGATCGTTTAAAGTATATTTCTTGAGATCGTTTAAAGTAAAAAGGAAACATTAAGCTAAACTCTTCATGAGGAAAATTACAGGCACAAATCATCACACTTTTATGCCATCATATAAATTCCCAGAACCACAAAAACCAGCATTTTCATCTACCTTTCCTCAGTTTTCACTATATATTAATCTTTTTGGACTGCATCCTTAAACTATAATGTTAATCTCGGTGACTCATTTTGGTTGTTATGTGGCCTGTTAATGATTGCATTGTTTTACATTTGCTCATATTATTCAGGTCTTACAAGTATAAAATATAGATACATTCTTATAATATGAAATGTAATAGTTAATATTAATTATGGTCTGCTTTGCACTGCAGTGATCTTGTTTGAATGCTGTCATCTTGGGTAAGTATGAAATGATTAGTCTGTATTGGCAATTCATTTAGTTTTACAGCTTTATTATGCACTTCCACGTAGTGAACCAGTTAAGTGTGGCTAGTGTTATCTGAACTTCCAAAGCAAAACAGGGCAACCTTGTATTTGTTGATGACCTGATGATTTCTCACTGTTATAATGTACTTACAATTTTGTTTTCTAAGGATGCAAAGTATAATTATAGACATCTGAAAATGTTGAAGCGCACTGCAGTTGTTAATGGAGACATCAAAGTCTTGGTAACTTTCATATGGCACAGAACCACAGAATGGTTGGAGTTGGAAGGGACCTTAAAGATCATTGAGTTCCAACCCCCCTCCCATTGGCAGGGACACCTCCACTAGACCAGGTTGCTCAAAGCCCCATCCAGCCTGGTCTTGAACACTTCCAGGGATGGGGCATCCACAACTTCCCTGAGCAGCCTGTTCCAGTGCTTCACCATCCTCACAGTAAAGAATTTCTTCCTGATATCTAATCTAAATCTCTCCTCTTCCAATTTAAAACCATTGCCCCTTGTCCTGTCACTACACTTCCTGACAAAGAGTCCCTCTCTGGCTCTCCTGTAGACTCCCTTCAGATATTGGTAGGCTGCTATGAGGTGTCCCTGGAGCCTTCTCTTCTCCAGGATGAACAACCCCAACTCTCTCAGTCTGTCTTCATAGGGGAGGTGCTCCATTCCCTATGGAAGAAATAAGTACCTACTACTTTGCAAAGGGAGAAAATAAAGAGCCAAGAAGGTAGATGGCATCTTCCAGGTACTTCCTGTAAGACTAGCTGATTCCCACTCCCATATTTGCTGGTGAGCTGATTACTAAAGGAGGAGGCGTTATACACTGTGATAGTGTAAATTGCACCAGTTCTCTTCCCACTTATAATATACAGGTAGGAGGTGACACCTGTGCAGAGGACACACTTTTAAAAACTTCTCTGTTTTATCTCATGTAGCAGTGTCTAATCAGGGCTGTTCATTCTTGCACGTATGTTCTCTTTAGCTTCTGTGCCCTGCCTTTTTTCAGCCCACCTGATTTACCCCTGTCACTCATATGGACTAGAATCCTCGACTTTCCATGCCATTCTCTGTCTTCTGTTTGAAGTGTGTATTTAGGATTTTTTTTGGGGGGGAAAGGGATTAGATTTGGACTTTTTTCTCTCCTAGTAAATTCCAGAGACTGCCCATGCAAGTCAGAAATTTCATTAGCTGAAAAGTAAGACTGTTTTGTTTTCTTCTGTAATATAAGCCGCTGAAGATTTTTAGTACCATTACATCCCGAAGCACCCTTTGGTTCCTCCAAATAGGTATATTTATGTGACTAAATAGAAATTAAATGTGATTTTTTCCACAATGAAGTCTACTCATTCACAAAGACATTACATTTGGAAGGGCCTTTAAAAGTATCTACCACTGGGCAACGTGTTCTGGTGTTTCACCACCCTCGTTATTTCTCTGACAAAGGTCCAGTGCCATCAAAACAAGATCTAAATGGATGACTGTAGGTGGTTATGAATGTTATGGTGATTATTAAAGTATTAGTCAAGAAGGGTAGTGTTAAATGTATTTCTAGTCATCAACTTTATTTTCTGGATATATTTTTTTCTTATCACTAAGTAAAGTATTTGAAAGGGCTTATGCTACGGCTGGTAACCTTAACCTTTCATTAACAAGGCTTTCAATAGTTTATTTCCTTGCTGATTTTTCTTTTAATCAGGAAGAAAAATATTCATATTAGTAGTCAAGTTTGCAGCTGTGATTATTGTTTTAACTTACTGTGTCTAAGAACAAGTGAAGGGTAACCGGTGACTGGCTCTTTTCCCTTATTTATAATAAAAGGGGTTTTATGGTCATTCATCAAAATATGGGGAATATTTCATGATAGAGCTGATCAGTAAACAAACCACAGATGTGGATCATATTTTAAATGCACATTGATTATTCTAACAATAACCAAAGAAGGAAGGTCAGGCGTGTGCCATGACCCTTTTTCTCCCCCCATCAACAATCAAGCTCTTGTCTCTTTAAAGAAGCCATTGATATTTTAGAAGAGGTTTTATAAAGCTACTGTGAGTAACTGTCTTTTCGGTTACAAAAAAAGTAACAGAAAAGGAAGGATGTTCCTTTTGTGTTAAGAAAACTGCCGCAGATTAAGTAATTGTTGTCTTTTTATAAAATAATTCTGTAACTTGGGCTCGGTTCCTTCCTCTGCCTGAAAGGTATTTCCTCCCTGGGATGTTGCAGTGACTGTGAGGCTATAGGAAATGTAGGTGTTTTTAAAGGCTGATTACAGTTGGAAGTCCTCTTAATTTCTGCAGGTCATTCTGTTCTGTTTATTGCACTCTTTGCAAAGGAGGGAAAAAAAAAAAAAGTTTTTTCTTTTTTTTTTTTGGGTATGCAAGTGTGAGGAGCGGTTCCAGGGACATTGGGCAGGTGTCTCTTGTCTCCTGTGATGATGAGCGGAGCCTGGAGGCTCACAGAGAGCTGATTCCCCATCCCTCCTCCCTGGTGTTAGTGCACATGTTCCACAGAGGTGCGCAGTGGGGGCGTTGGCAGGCAGCCCCTCTCTGGTTCCTTCCACCACATGACTACATTGAATCTCCACCCCCTCCACCTCTCCTTTTCAATTTTTTTTTTTTTCCTCTCGCTGCCTCCAGCTCTTTAATCTTTGCTTCTTGTCTACCTGAGTTTGCCATTTTTCTTTTGGGCTTTTATTGAATTTTTTTTTTATTTTTTCCTATTTAGAGGGTTTCTTGGTTGTAATTCTAGCCCAGTTTAGGTTCAGCCAGACCTAGTTCAGGCTTTTGTGGCTGCTAGGGGCTCCTGACAACCCGTGGTGTAGCTAGGGCTGACAGTGTGCCCGTTCCCTGCCTGCATGCCTGCAGGTGATCTCTGTGACCTGGGGATGAGCCCTGCCTCTGCCTGGAGAAAGCCAGTGCCCTTCAGATCCCAGTGGTTATGCATTGAGTCTGCTTCAAAGGTGTTCAAAGGCAGGGCTGCATTCCTGCCAGAGTTTGTGCATTTGAAAGGCATTAACTGAATTTGTTAATCTTAAGAAATGCTGCTCAGTTTGTGGGGCTCTGTTTTGGTAATAAACAACCTCACACGTGAAACGTTGTGGGTCTCTTGCTCTCAGGTGAGGCAGGACAGCTGTCAATGCAGAGGAGCTAAATACTGTGGGTTCTGGAGCACCTAAGAGTCCATCTTTATTTATGGCAAGGATTTGCTGTAAACCACTTAGACAAATTCATCTTGCATTCAAAGTTGAGAATAATTATCCCTAGTTGTGCAGGAACCCTAATTATTATTGTTATTGTTACATTTAAAATAAATTGTTACACATTGTCAGTTTGTCAGTTCAAACCTGGAGTTTCAGAATTGTAGTGGCAACATTGTTGCAGGAGATAATGCCTAGGAAAAAGTAGCCCAAGTGATTAAAAGCAAATGATTGTCAGGAGAAAAAAAAAAAGGAAGCATACTATTCAGACTGCAATAGTATAAATTTGGACTGCAGCGTGTGGATGCATTCCTTCAGACAGCTGGAGCGGACACAATTTTTTATTCTGAAAGAGATATCACAGCCAAAAATGGGAACAGTTACTTTTTCTTTTCCCCAGAAAAAGAGAAAACATTTTTTTTTGCTGTCCTCGTCAATTTGTTCCCTTTTACTTACTCCAAACTGTATTTTTAACATGCAAATGGAGCAAGAATGCATACAATACTTAAGGTATAATACCTGCTCTGATTGCGTCATTTTTAAGAATTAACACCACTAAGAGATGTGTGTGATAATCCAACATGGATTTAAATTAATGAATCTGTGCCATTCTGTAAGTGTGCGTACTATGTGAAACCAGGTGCAAATATGATGGCGCATCTAATTATTTATAGCTGTTACAATGCTGTAGAGACATATGTGAAAACAAAGTTAGGTCAGAAGTATTATGGTATTACCAGAAACTGTTGTGAGCTTAACTCTGAATGTAGACACATTAATCATTCGCAGTTTCTTATTCTGTGCACATTGCATATGAAGAGACTGGGCTTGAAGTTATGTTTCACCTACGCTGTCTGTAATAACATTATTTGCGTTCTCTTTACCGAGGGACTTATTTCAGGAAATGTTAATTCTTAGATGTTCCTCCTAAGCGAGCTGATCATTCTTTGTTCTCTGAAAATACAAATGGAGCAGGAAGCCATACCTGGTGCTTATTTAGTTGTTCTTGCATTTTCCCTTCAAAGATACAAATTTTAGCCATAAATAATTGGCTGGGTTGTTTTGGTTTTGGGTTTTTTTGAGATAAGATACTGAAAAAGTGTCACTCATATAAAAGCAAGAGTTCTTCGTGTCTTTTCCATCCATGATAATAAACACTAAGTATTAAAAGATACTGCAGCTCTTAGAATCTTAGCAGCTACTATAAACATCCTCTTTCCCTTCCATGCTTTTTTTTTCTCAAATATGTGAAGTTTCCTTTTGCAGGAAGAATGATAATGGCTATCTCATTTTACTCTAGGATCATCTGTACGCTACTCCCTTTGAACTGTTTTCCACAGCACTGTGTCAAAAAAACCTTTTCAGTTTGAATAGTTTGTTGTTTTGTGTTTTGTTTTGTTTCTTTCTCCAAAGAATTCTTCTTTTCTCCTTGACAAAATCTGGGTGATCTAAAGTAACTCTTTTCAGTGAACTAGCAATGCACAAGAAATCGGGTGTCAAGTGGTACCTGTACTTATGCCTGGCTCTGCTTTTCTAGAGAGTGTTTTAGCAGTGATGCTGAGTACCTTTCTGGGGGCATGTATAACCGTTATTATACTTTTAGCAGGTGTTTCAGCCTCTTGTTCTGGCCACCAAAGAATCTGAGAAGTTTACCTTGGAAAACATCTTGTCAAAATGGAAACATTCTTGCCAAATATCAATGCCAACAAATGGGTGTTTCTGATTAGTAAGACTTTGACTAGTTATGATTGACAGCTGTCTTTTTCTCTTACAGTTCTGTATCTTCGAGCACTGTAGAAAAGGGGTGGCACAATACTAAAAGGGATTGGTTTTCCTTTTGTTTTCCTTCTGTGATCACAGTCAGTATCTTCCTAGCACATAAATCTAGCTGAATTTCATTTGCAAGATGAGTGTATGTGTGAGAACAGATGTGGACTAGTGTCTGATACACTCTGTAAAATGCGTGATGTAATTTTCAGTCTTACTATGCATCAACTTCATCATTTCCACAGGTTTTAACTTCTAGATACATTTTGAAAGAGGTTTTCCTGATTCAACTATATTTCTCTCCAAACTTGACTAAGTCATGTAATTTATTCAGATGATACTCAGCTCTGCTTAGGTTTCTGTGGCTTTCTTGTACAAGTTACCTATATCTTCATTTGTTAAATTGAATCATGGAATTGTCGGAGTTGGAAGGGACCTTCTAGAGATCATCTAGTTCAACTCCCCTGCTAAAGCAGGATTGCCGAGAGCACATTATGCAGGACTGCATCCAGGCAGGTCTTGAAAGTCTCCAGAGAAGGAGACTCCACAACCTCCCTGGGCAGCCTGTTCCAATGCTCCGTTACCCTCACCCTAGAGAAGTTTTTCCTTGTATTTGAATGGAATTTCCTATGTTCCAGCTTGAGCCCATTGCCCCTCGTCCTATCACTGGAAACCACTGAAAAGAGTCCGGCTCCAACATCCTTCAACCCAACCTTTAGATACTTGAAAATGTAGATAAGGTCTCCCCTCAGCCTTCACTTGTCCAGGCTAAAGAGCCCCAGCTCTTTGAGCCTTTCCTTGTAAGGGAGGTGCTCCAATCCCTTAATCATCTTAGTTGCCATCTTAAATGGCAAGAAAAATAGTATCTCTGGGCAAGATGGTTTCCAAACTCAGTTTGGTACTTTTGCTTCAAATTCTTAGTTAAGATTCTCTCTGTTTTTTTTTTTTTTTTTT
>VXAK01022180.1:80791-96537 GCA_013399435.1 Arenaria interpres
AAAAAAAAAGGTTTGTTTCATTGCGGTTTCCTAGCACACCCCTATCAATTGTGAAACTGTGGGCTATTTGAAAGAAAATTTGTGAGAAGTAGTGCCATGTGCAGAATGAGGAGCTGAGCGAGTTCTGTCCCATCTCCATCTGGAGAAGCAGCATCCTGCTACCCAGTGAGTGCCTGTAAACTGCCTGTCTCTCAGGGAGATGGCCTGAAGTCAGCTACCTTGCGTTCTACTAGGAGCTGGGGAAGTGGAAAGGAGCTGGTAGCCAGGCTGCTTTTCCTTCCTCGGCAGCTTCCTGCAAGAGTTCAAAACTTTCTGTTCCAGTATGGGCAAAATGTCATTACCAGCCCTCTCCTGTGGAGCTCAAATGTGCAAGCAGTAATTCTGAAAATAGTACTCCTGCTTCTGCGCACTAGGGTTCTTTTGGTTTGTTTTAAGACATTTTTTTCCTCTACTTTCTTTTTGTGCTTCTCTGTATTTCTTTTCACAGTGTTATATACTTCTGCAGGTTAAAACGGGGAGTCTCCCTCTCCGTTCTATTTCATTTGTATATAATACCTCATGAATTTAATTTCCTAGTGAAATTTCTTTCAGAATATAACTTGAAAACACATTTCTTCTTTGCCTTTCATCTTAATGTTTCTTCTTAGCTTTGATGTATTATTTAAATCTGTAATTTTATTATTTAACATCTGAGGTCATGCTGGAGTACAATTGCTGAGAAGCCCCCTGTATAGACATGTATGCTGTTTAAAGCTGGTCAGATATTTTCTGAACACAGATAAACAGCAAATGTCTTTTGAAAGTTAAAATTGATAGACCTTACACATTTTGTTTTAAATAACTGGGTTGAGAGAACTTTGCCAGTTTGAAGGAAGGAGTCTGATGAGAATCCAGCAGTGTCAGGAACTGTGGCTTTCTTCAGATAGGCAATAGCAAAATTTGTGGAAACAAATAAAAAAGGAGGGAAAAATAAAGGATAATTTTATTATTGAACAGTCAAAATGACAAAAAGAAAAAGAAATCACCATTTCTAGCTCCTTGCTCCTGGTTCCTCAGAAATACCACAAAATTGTTGAGAAATCCTCTCACAATTCTGATGCCACAGACCTGGGTCCTCACAGCAAATAACTCAAGTGACTTGAAAAGTCTAATTTTGTATATGCAAAGCAATTCACACATGAAACAGAAGAGATTAGTAGATGGCATTAAGCACATACACCTGAAAGCACCGTTTTCCTGATCCCTCTGGGGTCGATGGTGGATACCATGCTAAAGCAGTGACAAAATATCAATTCAGTCCTAAGAACCTCCAAGCCACAGCAAGGTCTCCAGGAGGAGTTATGCCTTACAGCAGGCTGAATCTCATTCTTAGGAGTTACTATATCGGAACAGATCAGTGTTCATTGCAAGTGGGTCCCTTGCTTCTGGAAAATGCCACCAAATGTTATGCTTTTTTTTATCTATTTATCTGGGATATCTTTTGCCTTGATTGTCTACTACACATCAGAACTAAAGAAAAAAAGAATACAGTAGCCATTTACAATAGCCATTTAGAAGGGACACCTTTTCAAAGGCAGGTAGTAAAAATGCTATTGTTACGGTCCTCCTCCCTGAGATAGGACTTCTCTGCAACATTCCTGATAGATCTGTATGCACAGTGTTCCACCATGTGAAAATAATTGAGTTAACCTTGAATAAGCAGTGTAGCCTTGTCAGATGTGTGCTCTGCTCAGGTTAAATGCTGCTTCTCAGCAGTCCTAATTGGAGTGTTGCACTAATATTAACTGAACTGCCTTCAAATTAGTGACCCGGCACTTTCGATTCAGCTCCATTTCAGTGATTTTTTGACCTTTGGATTTCTGTACGGTTCAGGATATTTTCCAGTTACCATCCTGTGAGAAATAATTAAAGATTCAAAATTGTTCTCTGCATTTTTTTATATCATTAAGAGTATGCCTATATTCATCAGTGGGTTTCTGAAAGATGCAATGGTATCCTGTGCCTGAAAGTAAAACAAGCAAACAAAAAACCCTTAGTAATTAGACCTTTCCAAGTTTTCTTCTTTTGTGTTTTTGCTGTCTACTTTGAATCCTGCTTTTAAACGTAGGTGTTTGATCAGTATGAGAAACAGCTGATTGTCAGTCAAGTGAGATTACTTCATCTGATAGGTGTTAGCAAGAAAAATTCAAATATGTAGTTCTGCATATTACATCTAGGAAATGTGTAAGTATTTATTTGACTGGATAAAGCTACAACTTTTTTTTTTTTTACATTATATCGAATTTTAAATATATTTACATTGTATTAATCCTGGATTTGTGATCTAGAAACTGCACCAAGAGACAAAAGATTAAAACTACCCTCCTCAAGGAGATCCACAACACTGTGAAAATGTAACTTATATTTTATGTGGCTTTATGCTAGCTTCCTTAGAAAAGTAGACTAAAAAATTCAACTTTTTTTTTTTTTTTCTTTTATATCTTGGATTTGTTTTAATGTTTCAGTAACTTGCTATAGCTGTAAATATTTTTATACACATGCAAAGTCAATTCTTTCAAGATTGTTATTCATTATTTTGGTTTTATCAGATTTGCCTTCTGGGCATAACTTCAGATGACAAACCCATCTTTTGTTTCTCAAAATTTGTCCTTCATTTTTAGCCCCTAACATTTAGAACAGTTGCTATACAATTCCAGTTGGTTGGACTTAAGGTGATGGTGCAGCTCAGGAAAATACTTACCTACCTGATAATCTGCAGTTTGGGTACTGAAAAAAAGTTTCCCACTTCAGTGAACTATGCACAAATGTTTATGTACTATAAGACAACCCCATGATGCCATAAAGTGGCATTCTACACATGGTAATTTATAACTGGTGTGCAGGTGAGACAGTGTAGGCTGTCTAATAATCACTTGTCAACATGCTGGTTGGTAACTGTGATCAGGTGCCCTGATAATCTTCGTGTGCTGTCAAATTGCAGGGTCAGAGAATGCTTTTTCTGAGAATTTCCTTCTCTGTCATGGTCCAGAGTTGTTCAGGGACGGCCGACCTGGAGGAACAGAGGAAATCTGCTGATCATTCACATTGCTGCATTGTAGTGGGCAAAGGACACCCTCTGAATGTGAAGCAAAGTGTAGGTTGGGTAAATTGGAGATATCAGGAAAAGATACTTTAGGCATCCTTTCAATGTACTGTGGAGTGAGAGAGAGCTGTATGTTCTAGCTTGGCAGGAACTAGAAGTATTTTTTTTTTTTTTTTTTTTATAATTATTTTCCTAAAAGTAGTAGAGGGGCTTGATATCACACCTATGCTCATATCAAAGAATCTTTCATCCTAAAGATTGTCTTGGAGAAACATTGAAAACTGTTGTGCTATGTATGCAGGTGCCCGACAGCTGTATTCTGTGCTCATCCTCTGGGGAATGTATATGATGAAGAGCCTAATAGCTTAAGCCAGGCCATAAAAAGGGTGGTAGATCATAAGTCTATCTTTCCAAATGCTGTATTAAGGGCACATTAATTTATGGCATGTAACGTTATCTGATGGTTCGCCTCATAAATGCGAATCTTTATTATGGTTTCAGTAGCTTCATCATTTTAGACACTAGCTTCTGTCTGTCTTTGATGCAGCCAGATAATTTGAATTATACCATTAGCAGCAGAAAATGTTTTCATGCCAAAATCTTTCGCTGATCAGCATCTCTTATATCACCCTTCTACTTTACTGCTGTTCTGCATGACATTTCTGTATGTATTTCTGCTGAATCTCTTTAACTTTCTACCTTCGTAATGGCTAACCACTTAATTAAGCTAGCTGGCTGAGTTTAAACAGAACCAGCAATGATGGATAGCATCTATACATAAGTTAAAAATATTTTTACCATAAGTCATTAAAGCAGCTACTTAAGCTCACATTAAGTGTATGAGGAATGTGAGTGGTAAGGGCTTACAGTATGGAAAGAAATTATTATCCTTCTTCAGAGAAGAACAGTTCCTGTAAAGAGTACCATTTTGGGCAATTTAGGGAATTTTTGTAATGAATTTCTTTTGGAGAGGGAGGGGAAAATTCTTGAAATGCTTCATTTACTGATGATGCAGATGTATATTATTAAAAAGGTCCAAAGCTGCTGAAATATTCAACTTAATCAGGAAAAAATGATGTTTAAAATCAGGTTTGGCATTGCCCAGTGGATGTACTTTAGTAAGCTTCACCTTCTCTAGGTCAGTTCTGGTGAAGTTAAATTTAGCTTAGGGCTGCCTTTGTCACATAGAACTTCCCTTGATCAATGCTGTGAGGGCTGGATCAGTGTGGAACTGCTTCTTCAAAATACAGTTAACACTTCCTTTGAGTACTTGTGCTGTGGAACATTTTTTTTTTTTTTTTTTTTTTTTTTTCTTTCTGTGAACAGTTGACTTAAAAATTATGTGATGCTTATTTCATCTAGCCTTAGGTCATTACTGATCTGTCTTAATTTTGAAACTAATGAGTTTAGTAGAGAATACAATATTTCATAGTTGATCTCTAAAGCTATTCAATGTCAGAAAGTGTTGGGTTTTGTTTGTTTGTTTTGTTTTAATATATGGCAATTAACATTTATCAGAAAAAAAGAGAAAATTTCTCTTGTGGAAAGTTCTTTGGTTACAGTGGCAAGGTGGGTAGCAGGATCTGTGTTATGTGCCCACGTGAGAGAGAATTAAAGTACTAAGGATCATCAGATGGTGGTAAAATTATTCTATTGAGAGGAAAAGAAAAACAAGAAAGAATATTACTTGCAGTGTTTCTATCAATTTGCCCAAAGCAACAGTACTTTCTTATTCCCACATAACTACTTTTAAGAGGCTCTTCTGTGTTTAAAATAACATTTATTTTTAAAAGAATGTTAAGTATTATACTTTGTTAACACGTGGCGTATTTTCCACTCCTTGCTATAGCAAACTACTGCAGTAATAGTGTTTAGCATTTAGTCTTTACTCTGCTTGAATTAATATAACTACTTTGAAAGGCTTGCTAATTATGAGTCCTCTCTTCCAAACTGCAGTTCAGACAAAGATGGTTCATAAATCTTAATGTGTCTTGAATGGTAAAAGGATGGCAATTTTTGATGCTCCAGGACAATTAGGAATAATATATTTTCCAATAATTTACCCCTGTGTATTCGGTTAAACCCATTCACCGTGAAATCTAAGATTCTAGAAGAACTGAATACCAAAAGACAACATTTTCTTCTTTGCTTTTCAGAGAGGAAATAGAAAGATCATTGAATCACAAACATAAGCATTGTGGAGATTTACAGAGGAGTGCTTTGCTCTGATTAGTAAAGTGTCAAGTTGAGCACTAGTTGCAATGTTATCAATTTCATGAAGCAACAGTTATAGCAGGTTGACAAAGCTGAAAAGACATAAGAAAGTTAAGAAAAAAAAAGTCAAAGTATGGGGCAAACTCAAATAGACAGGACTGATATTTGATACTATTGCTGTGGAAGTATTTGAAGTCAGTAGCCTTGGAAATGACTTGATTGGCCCACACTCTTTGTCAGCTCTGCTATTTATTTTTTTCCCTCGAGGAAAAATATTTTGGCTTTGCATAAGGCTTAAAAAATTGTTGTGGCACCAATTAACCACACCAACTAGCACCTTCAAGGCAGCTCTTAAGGGGCCCAGCTGTCTTAAAAATCTGGCTGCTTAGATGGTTAGGCATGTAGTAATGTTTAGATGCTGTGTTTCATTGATAGTAGGCAGATCCTTTGTTTACATTATTCTACGTTGATAAAATCTAGTGTCAAGAAAAAAGCTAAAAACTGCCCCTATCTAGTTTATATATTTGAATTTCAATGAATTTTGATCTGAATAAAATAAAAATTGAATTGCTAATGACTCTTGGATGTTATTTCTGTCATTAAGAGATCTGCTTTTGGTCCCATGCCTTTCCATGCTCCACAAAAACAGTCATGCAGCGGGATTTGTGGCGTGTTATTTTCAGAATTTCTTCTCTGCACTGGTTTATAGTTAGAAGGCAATGAACACAGTGCCAGGCATCTAACTCTGCTACAAATGTAACTAAAAGAAAATAAATAAAAGAGTTAATTTGGTTCTATGTAAATCAGTTTCTTTAAAGAACAGAAGAACATCTGTTGCTTCTTGCATTGCTTTAGCATTTGTCTTGTAATGAAAAAATCATTTTATTCTGGTTCAATATTTCAGTCCTTTTATCCATCGTCAGCTCCATACGCATTAGTGTTTGTTTCTGATCAGTGGTGTGGTTTTAATGCAAATTCCCTATTGGTCCCTACTTACTGCCTACTTAGTGCATGTTGCTTCATTACCTAGTTTTGACAAGCATGAACTGGCAGCTTCTGAGAGGAAATTAAACCAGAAGTCCCATTTCAGATCCACACCAATGGAGTTTATCATGATCTTTTTTCTACATGGGGTAATTGCATGATTTGGATTATACAATTTTTTGAAATCTTAAATCTAGTTTATCACAATTTTTAAGGCAGGTAAAGCAGAAAACATAGTGAATTGTGCTTCATAATTTTCTTTTTTTCTTCATTTTTAAATTTAATTGTGCTTTTTTTCCCCCCCCCTGCTTGGTAATTTTATCTTTTATTCTTACAGCAATTTTCTAGTGTTAGGCTTTGACGTATTTCCTCTATGTGGAAAGCACTTCTAAAGAGAATAAAGTTTTATTTAAAATTCACAATGGCACAGGCAAGTATTTATAATTTTTAATAAGTATATATATTTAGTGGGGTCTTTGAAACTGTTCTAAAGGAAAATTAATTTTATTCTGCTTATGTATTTTGAAAATTGGAAACTGAAGTTTCAGTTTATACTGGTGCAGAAATGACATACATATTTAATCTTCTTTGTTAGTGTTTGATTACTTATCAAGCATATGTAAACTTGAAAATTAATTGATTGGCTAATTGTAGAAGTAAAACGATAACACAGCCATAAAATAAATTCTTTAAGAAGACAGAAGAAGCATCTTTCTCTCCATTGATTTATGAAAGCAATTGAAATATGCTGCAGTATTATCCTCAACACTTATTATATCTAATGGACAATTAATTTAAGCTTGTTTAAGAAAGCACAGGGAAGAAATGAAAGGGTTGGGCTACCATTAAAAGAGGATGTGAAGATCAAATGTGGTGGATCACAAATGAATCAGCAATTTGCCATTTAAAGGCAAATGTCTGATGTGATGTATGGCTTTCGTACATCACATAGCTGATACTTGATATAAATGTTGTAAAGAATTATTGCTAGCACTGGTTGAAAACAAAAAAGATTGCTTCTAAGAGAGCACTTTTAAAATTGTAGTTTTGTTCCAATGAGGAAAAAAAAATTAAAAGTCTACGTTTTGTCTTGATAAAAGAAAAGA
This sequence comes from Arenaria interpres, assembly GCA_013399435.1. NCBI lineage: Eukaryota > Metazoa > Chordata > Aves > Charadriiformes > Scolopacidae > Arenaria > Arenaria interpres. The sequence continues at coordinate 88,178 of VXAK01022180.1, forward strand.
TGGATGCACTTTGTCCCTCTGCCTCCTCCTCCCCTCTGTCTGTGCAGTGAGGTTCTGGGTGCTGGCTGGGACACCCCGCTTCAGTGAAGTCCTTGTTTTGGGCTTTGTGCAGTGGGTCTCGCTCTTCCCTGCTTTGCAAGCCTATGTTCTTGATCTTTTGAGAAACGTTCTTTGTGCAAATATGAGTACAGGGATGCTTTCCAGTGAAGAATATAAAAGTTCAAAAATTTCCTCTTACCCTTAAGATATTCAGTCATGTGCTTCCTGTCCTGGTCTTTGTTATGTTGGTGTACTTGGTTGTGGCTTATGTGAATTGCAGATTTCAGAGTCTTCACCAAGTTCCTAGCAGACAAATATCTACGTCAGGAAAAGAAAATGTCCTTATAAAGATTTTTTTTGCTGGGAATTACTAGGACATGGGGTTTTGCAGAGTTTTGGTTTGGTTGTTTTTTTGGGGGGGTTTTGTTTGGTTTTGGGTGGTATTTTGTTCTCATTTATGGTTTTTTTTGTTTGTTTGATTGTTTTTTTTATTTATTTATGCCTCTCTTAGTCTGCTCTGCAGTCCATGCTGCACTTTGGGTGGAAGAAATAGTTAGAAACCTTCCACAATTACCAAAGCAGAAGAAGGCATGACTTTAACACATTTGACAGACTAACTGGTCTGGTCGTATAAAACAAGCAAACAGAAGTGAGCTTTGGGATGATGCTCACATCCAACATGAAATGAAGCAAAAGTAAAGTAAAACTGCTTTTCTAAATAGATTGCAACATTGCATTTGACAGGCAATGTTATTAAAAATAAATAAATAAAAATCACAGTTGGTTTTGGGAGGAGATGGGGAACACGTGTACCGTTCCTTCAGAAAGGTCATCTAACGTAAGGGTCACCTTGTCGTCATAGCAGGCGGGAAGCCGCTCTGCAGCGGTGCTCTGTGCATGCGTTACGCTTCAGTTGCTGTAAACTGACAGCTGAAATGTCACCGTAAGGAAATCATTCCAGTTCCGACCCGTCTGCTCTCTGTTGAGTGGCAGCATTTTCTATCACATGAGTAAGTCTCTGGGCAATGGCCAGTTTTTTTAGAATATACTTTTAGGGCTTTTACCTGTTGTGGCTTGTGTCAGAAGGAAGGGAGAGAGCACCCTTTATTTCAGTAAGCATTGCATGCTTCTCTTTCTTGGCTTTGCAAATATTTTTAAGCTGGCTTTGCTGATCTTGCTTATGTCTTTAAGACTGATACATCTTCTGAGTCAGTTCTAATTGGCTTGTTTTTTGGCTGCAGCTTATTGGTTCTGTTTTTCCCATGATAGACTCAGTGTATCAGTGTGCTCTACTAAATGTATTTCATGGCAATATCCCATCTGTATGGCTAGCTGGCCTTTCCTGTGTCATGGGGGCATCATATGGCTATTGCTCAAGCAGTCAGCTTCTTCTGCGGTTTCTTCTGCTTCCCTTGTGAGGTGGCTTCTCCAGTTTTCTTTCAAAGGCAGTCAACCATGAGTATTTGTTAGGAACACAGACATAGCCTTACGCTGTAGGATCTGGGAGAAGTAGTGAGCTTCTGGGTCCATGTGCCACCCTAGCTGCATCCTGTCACTTCATGCACCTCTTCTCCCTAGGTGCTTACGCTTAAAGGGAAGAACAAAACTTTCTGAGCAGGCTGGGCAATGAAGTGCCAGGGTGGCCGGGTATGATGCCAAGGGTGCCATGCAGACCTGGGACAACCAAGGCTGGCAGGGCTTCCTGGGTGGCCATGGGAAGGCACTACAAAATAAAAGATCCCTCCTTGGAAGTTTTTTGGTGCTGGGTGCCTCACTGTTGCTGGCAGTGGGGGCTCACACCCTGAGCTGCCACTCCAGAACCACAATTTATGTCCACAAAGGCCAATGTAAACCTTGAGTGAAATATATCTTAAAGGTCCAAGAGAAGTTCTTTCCTGCAAAGAGATTCTTAGTACACTGATCTGCAGACATGGTTTGGGAATGAGTGACATATAGGGCTTTCTTTTATGAATCTCTCCACTAATAGTAGTCCTGTTACGCTCTTACACATACCACTTTTCTTCTGAATTAAAAAATAAATGTACTAATCCTAAGTGGTACAGTAACAGTTAATCATAGTAATCCTGAGGGGTTCTGTGTTTTATGTGTAAGCTGCACCGTGTGTTGTGACAACATCCTTTATTTAGTTTTGTAGTTACTCCATGCCTCAGTAACATGTACTATGACAAAAAATACAAATACAGAAGAATTTAAAACACGTTTTGGTGTCATCCAGGTGATTGGCACCAGCGTGATAGAAAAAGCTCCCTGCATTCCTACTGCTGCCACCAGTTGGTAAGGGGATTTCAAGGAAGATAGTTAATATCTGTTCCTCATTCCCTGCCTGAGATTCACTCCTGGACATTTTCAGGAAGTGCAGTGTAATTTATAGAGCTTTTATAAAGGGAAACTCTGCTGTCTGACTTCCGGCTGTAACTTCCAGGGAACAAATAATTTCTGTTATGTGGGATATTGACAGTACCTCATTCTTGAATGGTTAGAGGTTCAAAGAACATGTTTGGTGACCGTGGTGTAGCTTGATTTATGCCTGTCAGTAGAGTAATTAGAAAACTTCTGGCAAATTTAGATTCTTTTTCTATTACTAACATTCTCATATTGCAGCATGGAAACAAGTCCACTGGCACATATCTGTGCAGAAATAATTATAATGTATTACAGGTTCAAAATGAAATAGATATGCAATGCAGCATTAAACAGTAAAAATACAGAAAGCTTCATCTGATATTCTGTGGTTGTAAGGCTGAACCCTGTGTCTTGTGTATGGCTGATAACTGTACATCAAACGTCATTGATGGGTCTAGATGTTTTCAAGAATGGGTGAAAACTGATCCACTGTTTAATTGCTACTTTGCAAGTAGATGAGTACAAAGTAATAATAAAAATGCTGGTCAGATAATGCAGCAAAAAAATATCGTATTTGGAATTTTTTCCAAATGAGAAACACTTTTGTGTTTTTATTTTCCTTTGAGACTCAGGAGCCATTCTCTATTAATAAGCATTTTTGAAAGTAATTCTGGATTGTCACGTCACTTATATTGGCACAAATCTGGAGAAATATACATGCCTTGGAACACCTCTCTGCCTTGGTAGGAAGAGATACAGATTCACTGAATAAACTTTTTCCCAAACTCAAATTGATTTTGATTGCAAAATTTTGATAGCAAAAGCTATTTTTATCTTTACTTTTAGTCTTTGAATTCTTCATTGGGACTTCAGCTCCTCCAGCATAAATTGCCTTGGTTATGGAAAGGCAACTGGAGGTTACTGCACTGGAATAGAGCAGAGCAGTTGTATGTCTTCTTGGCTTTCTGTTGCTGGAGCTGCTGTCTCCTCTCTGGCTTTCTGACAAAAACATGGAAGATTAAAGGTGATTCGATATGTGAAGCCTTCCTGTAGCTCTAACGAATATCTGCATTTCTGAGATGAAAGTGTTGAGTCCCTTCACTTCTCCTCCTCTGCCCATCCTTTTTGGTTCATTTCCTTTAGCTCTTTCTGCTGTCCTAAACCTAGTTTATTCTAGTTGGACTTCAAAGTAATAAAGCAGAAATGAATCATCCATGCATCTGATGAGATAAAGACATCCTAACGTGAAGTTTTATTTTAATTGCCTTTTATGGAGCACAAGGGAATTCTAAATAGCCAAATGAGCTTTCTGTAGACATCTGTGATTAGTAAAACTGGCTGTTCCCAGAAAATAATAGACCAAAGAAAACTTGCATTTTGACAATTGAAAAAGGAAAAGGATTTAAACGAAATCACATTTTTCATGTTATTTGACTGCATGCCAAAGCATTTCAAGTGCTTCAGAACTGATCAACAAGTTTATACTAGGAAGAAATAATAAGTATTTAAAAATATTAATTTAAATTCCTACCATTTTCAGAAGCCAAAATACATGTTTAAAGAATGGGAGTAACTTTTTGGGATATCTGATGAATCTGAATCCAGGCACAACCTGATTAAACTGGGTTCTTGGTGTAATTCCTATAACCTGGTAGGCTCTCACACACTTGAATGCTCTTTACAGCTGGAGTAAAGAGAAGTACTGGAGAAGTACTTAAGGGACTTCCTCAAGGTCTTGTAGAAATGGTATTTTGAAGCCAGGAGTGGATCATCTTCCAAGGGAAAGTCAGTCCGGTATCATAATCACGACGACACCTGCTGACACTGCTGTCTTTGAAAGCAGATCTCTTCCTGACACTCTCCTGGTATAAACAGATGACTCCAAGGACATGACATGCCCAGAATTAATTTAAGTATCTCTAGCCAAGCAATGAACTGAAAAATATGTAAGTTACCTGTGAGGTGTTAGGAGATTTAAGATAAAATTGTACAGCCTTGCTTGGCAAAAATTGTAAGGAAAATTGTGCCTTTTAACTATTCACAGGGAAGAATCATCCTTTAAAATACTCTCTTACGTGGTATTGAAGTGTTTTTGTACATGGATACCTGATAAGTCTCATTTTTCACATCTTAAAATCAAAGTTTAAAGGAATTTATAGACCTCTTTGAATCTTTGTCTTTAGGAAACACATATGGCATTTTTTAAATTGTTGCTGTATGGGTATGTACAACTGGAGTTCTCTGTCCGTCCATAATTTCATAAAGCCCTTTATGATATGCAGGGTCATTTAAATAATTTTACCTGGAAAACCAGACTAGTTGTAATAATTGAGGAAGAAAGACCTTTTTTTTAGTGTTCACTGCAGAGCTATACTTCAGAGAGTACTTATCTTTTAGGCAAGAGAGATTGTAAAAGCTTTATAGTGGAGCAGACAAAAAGTACTTGTTCAAGCCTAAGAATGATGAGCAATGCTTAAGCTGAAAATACGTCTGCAAATCAAACTCTCTTAAGAGTGCATTATTCTTCCTGCCTTGAGCTGTGTCTTAAGTCCGTTCCTTTTCTTTATGACCCTTTCCTTTACCCTTTTCTATACGTGATATCCATGTGCAACTGCTGTGCACGCACCATTCCTGGTTTCCTCTGTACCTTCTTAAGAGCCAGCGTTTCAGAGAAAAGAAATACACAAACCATTTATTCATTCATTTGGCCCTTTCCTGCCTCCTCCTTGTTTGCAAAATGAGCAGGAAACTATTTGTGCCTGGTGACTCACCATCAGATTTTACGAGGGGATTATGCTGAACATCACCAATTCACACACTCTCGGCTTTGTCGGAGGTCAATGTCTTGGCAGCATTCCCCTGTAAATGCCATACAAGCACTGAGCTGTTGATCTCAAGAGCTTTAAGTCATTTCTGTCTTCCATGGTAGTGGCTGTGCATCTTGTACAGAACAGTTGCCAACAAGGGGACGAGCTGACAAATTCTGTCTCTGTATTGAGTAATTTCCAGTTGGTGTGAGGGTACCTGCTCAGCAGCAGCTTCCTTGCCTCCCCTTCGCTCTGAAGCATGCACTGATTTTTACTTTCCTTAATTCAAAGAGCTGTTGAGATGAACACATAAAATCTGATCAGGTATTGCTCACAGCCTTTCACTTTGTAATTCTCCTCCCCTCTTACCACATGGTTGCTTTCTGCACCTTTATAACTATTGTGACATTTTCTGTTGCCTTCCTTCAGGGCGCTAATCTTTAAGGTCCTTTACCTTAAGGAGCTCTCAGCTTTTTTGAAATCAGGGAGACTCCCATGAATTTAAGAGTTAGGCTACAGAATCCCAGCTGGGGATTTGGCATTTACTTGTTTGCTTTTCTCTAACGCTTTCTGCATACTTATGGGCACATACACATGATGCGGCTGTAGTAAGCTGTGTATTCAGTAGCATATGGGGAGGTCCAAGAGGCAGTCCTGCAAGCAGCAATACAACTGCCTAATTAACTTTGTTTCCCTGAGCTGTGACAATGACATAGTACTTAATTTCTTGCAGAGTGAGCCACTGTACAGGTTGTACACAGGATCTTGAAAAGGTAGGTTGAAGGCTTACCAACAATGGAAAGCTATAAATGTCCCATAGGGTTTATACAAGTTTGAAGATGGTGTTCTTCTAAAGATCTACAATGTTCTTTATATTGTAGTCATTTTCAGATTTTAAAAAAGTTAACTTGCTTATCTTACTTTTAAAATGCTTTGAGAGCCTTGGAATATTAAGGTAGAAGACATGAATACAGGTTTCTGCTATCTGACACACCCTGCTCCTTATTCCCATGTCTTGCTGTGCTTCTGCACAACATGTGCTTCAAGCCCTTCTGTCTCCACTGGAAATACAGAACTCCTCCAGATCTTGCTGGGAAGGTGAAGATCCTCTGGCTTAGAAAGGGTCTCTCAGTATCTAATATCCAGTCAATAAAGTCTCCATACATAGGGGAATACCTACCCATGGATCATTCTTCTTCCTTCTTCACAGCAATGGGGTTTTCCCTTTGTGATGTGTTTTCTTACAGAAGAATAAAAATGTGTTTTGTAACCTCTGTTACATACCTTTCTCACATACTTGAATAGAAAATTAATCTATTACTGAAATATTGCTATTACCTTTGACTGTTTTATAGACTAGTATACAAAACATTTTTTTTCCCCTAATATAGTTAAGTTATATCTGGAATTTCAAAACAGTTTGTTCCACAAGCGAAGAAAATAATTAAGCTTTATTTCTTCTGGATTTCTTGGGGGTTTTCTGTCTTGTGCCACCTACATCTTCCTATCAAAAATACATTGTTCCTTCTACCTTTACTTGCATCCTTTGTCATAGTCTCACTGGAATATCTCCAGTTCTGATCGCCCTCCCTATTTTGCTCCTGGTTTTCCCAGTTCATTTTCTTGTTTGTTTTTTCCCCCCTTCTGTGTTCTCTCTCTGAGTGGACAGGATTCAGAAAGCATAGTGCTAGACCAGATCTGTAAGTGTGCCTGTTGCCAGCAGGTGGAATGGCTACAAGACAAAACAGATTAAGGCTGAGTTTTTCTTGCCCTTTTTTCCTAGGCATTCTTTCATTACTAGTGTCTATTTCTACTGCCTGTTCATCCTGAAACTAGTAGAAACCTCACAACCTGGAGATTTACACCTGCATTTCATTTTGAAGAGTTTTCACTAAAAACTGGGAAAAAAACCAATCAACCCACCTTGTAAAGAGAGCTCCTTCACTTTGTATGATCATGATGTAGTTGTAGCTGTTGTTACAAAAATTGATTGACCTGACATTAGAACTCCTCATTCAGGTGAATATATATTTTACTGGAGAGTGTCTGAGTTCAAGGTTTGTTGGTAGTATAAACTTATTTGAGATAGTGAGGTGAAACTCTAAAGAATTGCAGCGGGATTTTAGGAGATGAAGGTAATACTATACACAGAAACCTCTGCCACCACATGTGGCTCAGTGATTTTGTCAAGTGTCTGAGGGCTGGGAAAAAAGAAAGGCAAACAAACTACTCAGGCATAAACGGTGCTTGGGAAGGAAAAATGTATGATGGAGAATTTTATGATGTAGTTGATATTTTATATGAAATAAAATGCATAAGCCTGTATTTCTTATTAGGAAGTCTTCAGCTGTCTTACTTCAGTGGTCTATGCTCTGGTTTATAAAGGAAAATGTTAGTGTGTTTGGGAGAATCAAATGTTTTCAGGTCGCTGGGCAGGAAAATCTTTAGTTTGGCTGGATGTACAAAGTGAACTTCAGCACAAATTCCACAAGATGAGATTAAAATCATACATTTACAATTACTGCCTTTAGAAACTTTGGGAGAAACAAAATCTGTTACAAAAATGTTTTGTTTTGCTTGGAAAGAGATGGTCATTAACGTTTGTTGACTTATTGTGGTCACCATCTAAAATATAAACACAGTTCCCTGTCACCAGAGGTTCTGGGGAATTGCTGGTTATCTCTACTTGGAGGGAAAAGTCAGTGAGTTTCAGATCTCTTGTCACAGTTGTCGTGTACTGTTGCAATTGCAGATGTAGATAGTATTGATCTTTATTGTTTTCATTGGGTTATATTGAAACTAAACTCCATATAGCTAATCAATATTTCTCTCTGTTTTTTTTTTTTAGTTTTGTGGGGATTTTTTCAGTTTTGTGGTTTTTTTTTCTTTTTCTTTTCTTCCCTTCCCTTCTGAGATATGTTACTTGTAGAAGCCAGTCTTAGAGGTAACCTTAAGGTTGTTATGGTTTTGGCATGTACTTCCTCATCAGCTTTGTTCAGGATTGTTGAGCATCTCATTGTTTTCATTAATTCATGCCTGATTTGCTTTAAAGCAAATGTTTTCCTTTCTAAAGGAATGCATAGTCTTCAGCTTCTCTGGCTCTCTGTGTATTAATTGGTATGTTGTTTGATAAATAGAATCATAGAATCA
>VXAK01022182.1:10262-23620 GCA_013399435.1 Arenaria interpres
TTTTTGCCAGCTCTCCTGCAAGTGGTGCAGAGGACTCAATCCTCCATTTGTTTTTGCTGGCTTCATGCTAGGTTTAACCTCTTTTAGCCTCAGTTCTGTGTCATGTTTTGCTGTATCGTCCCAGGTGCTCCTGCCTGCCAGGCTGCACTGCTATATAGTATCATCTTGATACTGTTGGGTAAACGCATCTCTCCTAACTGAAGCCATGTAAAAGTTTGACAGTTCAAACTCTTATCATTGCAGAAATGGAGAAAGAGAACAAAGCATCTCTGATTCATCCTGTTTAACACTAAGTGTCTCTGAGAGAAGACATGAACCAGGCCTTGCAAGAGTCCACTCCACAGACTATAGAGACAGCCTAGATGTTTACATAAAATTAAATTCCTAGTTTTGACATGGTTAAAGTAAATGAGTTGGAACTCACCCTCTATGCCAAAGGTATCATAACTTTCTCTATTCCTTATTTTAACTCTTTCCATGCCTCTGGTATTTATTGCTTTCATTCTTAAAACTCTCTCCCCTTTAGCTATGTCAGTACGTCTCCTTCATCAGCTTTCTCCATTCTTCCCTCTCACCGTTCAAACAGATGTTTAACAAACACTGATTTTTGTTTCTAAAAAAATGACTGCCTCCTCTATCCCTTGAAACGTTTTCCAAATGCTGTAACAGTTAGTCTAGTTCTTCCTTGCAATTTCACAATCTGAAATCACTTTGATAACCTATGTATTGCAATTCTATAATTCTTCTGTAATTCAATTCTTCAATATACTGCTATTGGAACCTGAAAACATTGTGTTTTTCTAGTTTCAGGAACTCTTCCATTTGACTCAGTGACCTGAATACCATTTTAATACATTGAATACAAGCATGAAAAAACTATATGTTTATTGAATAATATTTTCCCTACAGAGTTTTTAGAATAAATGGTGGCATAAATGCATTGACAGCAGTTAATCTCAGAGGATGAAATATGCATCCCTAATAAACTCTTTACTCATGTTAAAGGAGAGTGAATGGCAGGGAGTGCAAGATCTTATCTAAAAGGCAAAATACATTACAGTGCATAATAATGCACATAACAGGTCTGCTCAGATATAAGCTATGGAAAAATGCAAGAAATCACTACAATAATATGCCTGAAGACAGAGAACTTATTCTAGTTATGGGTGAGTGTGCTGTTGAGATCAATTAGATCACGCAACTCCTGTAGACAGTGAGAATAGCAGTAATAAAACCTAAAGCAAAGAACATATTGCACAGTGTGCTGACAAGGTCAAATTGATAGTAATGATGTGTGATGGCAGCTCTGCAATAAGGTTGTCTAATACTCTATGCATCTGATATTGGTTTTCATTACCTATACCCTGGAGTACAGTCAGAAGTTCACTAAAATGATAGTGATTACCCAAAGGGCAAAGGCAAATAAGACAGGCAGTTCGGTACTCATGCATCCTGCAAACTGCATGAAGGCAGACAAAATTATACCTGATGCTAGATCTACAAAGCTCACTACCTCTGGGATCAAGTTGAGTTTATACTGCCTTTTATTCATTTTTAAACTAATGCAGTGCTTTAAAGTGTATGCTTAGTGAGTTTATTAAGACAGTCCATCAGAGACCATGATAGCTCTCTTCAGAACAAGTCTACAATCTACATTATAAGTATATACTGTAAATCAGCCTGTAATGCATATCAGACACAAGATGTACTGGTGTTCTGGAAGCTCACACTTCAAGTTAATACTAGGTGGCCACTTAAAAGCTTGGGGTTGTGCCTAGTTTTAATAAACCCCAGATGTCTGGATGAGTGTCAAGTGCTTTTGTAATACAGTTTCTTTAAAATACAGGTATCTGTAATACAGATTCTTTAAAATCCAAACTAAACCAAACCAAAATCAATCTTATGCCTTACATCCAATAAAATACTTTTGACCACTGCCTGAAATCCTTTCTTTATTTCTTTCTTATGAAAGAAGCGATATAAACATAAGTAGCTTTAGTCTCTGCTGAATAAAACATGCTCATAGACAGAAAGGTTAATGAGAAGTAGAGTGTCCTTTGGAAGAGAATATCAAGCATTGCAAAGAAACACATCTAAGAAGTTACTTCTGGCTTTATCTGGTGTTCTCACAGCTCATACAAAATGTGAACAGTTGAATAAAATGAAGCAGAGAAGTTTTCCGTGGGGTGCTTCTCTGGCTCATTTATGCATTTAGACAAATAGTGGATTTTGTAGTGTGATCATGTACAATGCTCCCCCTCCAAAAAAAAAAGAAAAAATCTTAAGCTTGAAAAATTTTGGGTGACATTCAAAGCAGAGGTGAGCGTTCAGAAAATGGGAACTTGAGAACTTGTCTACATCTGACTTTCCTTCTCATTTTAACTGTGACATGAACACCTGCTCTCTCCCTAACTACACACCCTAAGTGTCACATTTCCTGGGTGTTGTGACTCTCCTCTTTTGCAGTGCTAACTATTCAAGGAATCAAGGCTGGCATAACAGAATTTCAATTAACTTTGTTAATCATCTATGAGCACGTACTCTGAATTTTCCTCCCTGTGTGCGCGACACTGCTTTGTGTAATTGTATGGTTTCTCTGACACCGTTTAGAGGATTTTTGTGGCTGTGAGTTCTTCTACAGCTCTGAAGAGGAAGGGGGAGAGGGGTGTCACATTGGGAGAAAGCCTACTGTGAGGAAGGGGCTGTGTGCTGACTCGGATTCAAACATGGTGGATACAGATAGGAACAACAATGAAATGGTGCCCATGGCATTTGGATCACCCAGATGAGCCACCTCACGTATTCAGTTGTTGCAGAGAGAAAATATACCAGTCTAGCTCCTGAATGTTTCAAACTCCAATTTAATGTTTTATAAAAAGGCTTCTCTGTATCAGATGCATGATGCATACAGACTGGAAGCTTTCGGACAGTTGGTTTTTAAACCATGGGAAGCATATGCTACTTCTCTCTACTCAGTGATGGCCCTGTTTCTGCCCCTCGACAGTCTCATGCAGCGCTTCCATGGCTGTAATGGTAATGCCATCTCCTATCATTATAGTCATAATTCTGTGTTCCTGTCAATCTCCTGTCCCTTGCCTCCTTCAAAAACTTATTTTAAAAAGTGTGTGGGCTCTCTCTCTTCAGTCATTGTTTAACTGGGGAATTATATTCTGTTTAAAGATTCATTACTGGATATACACATTTAGTAAAGCCAATCTCATTGACATTATATTGCATGTTCTGGCTTAAACAGGTTTTATATGCTCTCTGAATAGCGATTAAGTTTGTATTTTGCCTGGTTATACCCTTTTTCCTCCCAAAGGCCTGGGTTTCTCACAGAATCTGTTGGGAAGTAACAAGAACAAAAGCTTAGAAAATCCCACAGTAACTTTTCCCTGTAAAGAAGTGCCTAAAAATTCATTTTCACATCTGTAAACATTCAGAAAAGTGAATGTAAGTTAATAATCCTTTTTAAAAAGTTTCCAAACCCGAAGTGCATAAAAACATCTTTAAAAAAATGTTAGCACCAATTTTTTATTATTGCTTTTTAACCTACATATGATTTCTGTAGAAGATTATATATACTGCAATTTTATTACTAAGCATAACCTTTTTTTTTTTTTTGCCTTAGGTTTTCTTTCTAAAAAGAGAAAATCCACTTTCTTAATCTGTGCCTTATATTATTTTATTCCTTTTCAACTTAACTGTACATAGCCAAAGTCATTACCTATGCAGATGCAACATTTTGGAAGTTTGCTAATATCAGTTTATTATCAACAAAGTACTAGCTTAACATCTCCTCTTACATACATTATGTACCTTCAAACAAACAAAAAGCCTAAAGATTTTTCAGTGTTTCAGTTATTCTATACACTCTCCTTGTAACAGCAGGTATGATTATGACTAATGTAGCCTGCATCACTTCCCTAAAATGCTGAGATTAAAAAGGAGAAACAAAAACACATTCATTATGTTGCAGCTCTGAGTTTTTGTGTTGAATAAGAAAACATATACATGTAAGCAGTATTACAATTGTTGTAATTAGTTCTGCAGTAATAAATATATTAAAATTTACTGTTCTTTATCAGCTGGGAAACCCTTTCTACTGAAGCATTTTATGTACTTCTCTGAAGAACAGAACAAGAGAGACTCCTGCTGGCTCAAACTCTACAAAAATTAAGACTCTTTTACTAACTTTCTTTTTTCCATTCTTTTTGTACTTACCATTACTTATTTTTTCTATAATAATACCCAAAGGCTCTGAAAATGAGTGAATGCACAATACGCTCTGCTGCAGCTCAGAAGAGCTGACTATTAGACATTTTTATAAATTTCTCAGACAAACAAGTAGAAAAAAGGGTAGAAGTTGAGGATACATCCATACAATCACATAAACTTACCATCTAGTAGCTTATGTCATCCTAAATTGTCTGTAGTGAACTAGGATGCTACTTATTCAGTACATACTGCTATTAGTATAGAATGTGATTATTTGTTGTAAATATTTATATATGTATATACATCCTATGCCAAAGTAAACTAAATCAAATCATCAAGAAATACACAGTTCACAAAATTATTTTGTGCAGCTTAATTTTAGTCTCAGAATTCTAACTTATTGTGATAAAGTATTAGGACTAACAATGATGTTATCACATACTGTTTTTTTCCTCACAGGTTATTTGCTTTATTCTGTGCACAGGATGATGACTACTGCTTGGAGAAGGAAACAACAGTGGTTCAATATTCCCTTATCCTCCTCCTGCAATATGTCCCTACACACCATGCATACCTGCACTGAAGAGGGAATTATTAATTTCCTCTTGGGCTTTTTTATAGTGCCCATCTCTGTATCTGAGGGCTAGATCCTTAAAAAGATTTACGGGCTGGGTAAACAAAGGTATTTAATATCAAAATCCCAGGTAATGGAGTGAGAACTACACGCTGCACAGGAATACTGCTCTGTCTTTGAGGACTACAGTTCAGGAGTGTGAATGTCTACTAGCATAGCCTATACTGCACCACAGAGGCAGTTCAAGGACACCTACGCAAGCCCCAAATCCAGGCTAATATTTCCTAATAAAGGAGCAAACTGTCATGCATAGATCGTAGCTGCACTCTACAAAACATTGAAAATATCAGTCCACCCTCAGCCACTAACTCCTGGTTTTCAGAATGACAAGTGGTCAACCCTTTGCTGGGTTTTGTACACTACAAAGAGATACCTCAATTCCAAAATTAAAATTCTCAAACCATTTTCTCAGTTGCTATTCAACCCTAAAGGTGTCTAACCTACAGTGGTAACATATTTTTTGGGGGTATCTAAGTATCTGCATCAAATTACAGTGTTTTGTCAACAATGAACCGACCGTGCCCACTTCTCAGCCACCACTGGCATATAATATTAAGGATTTTACCTGGGGTGAAAAATAAGTTTTCTCAGGGATGGTAAACCTCACAGAAAACATAGCTGGGAGAACAGTAACATTTTCCTTTATTGAATAAATTAGTAGTCAGGAATTTTTCTGGGAAAAGGAACATGCTCATTAAAACCCCTTCTCTTTATGGGGACTTGAATGCACATTTTCAGAGTCCTCCCGGCTCTCACTGATTTAAGATTACAGTTGTCAAGATGAAACATTCCGGAAAATAATTTTTTTGTATTTCATCTTGAAAAATGCACCTCTGACTACATTAAAGCAAAGGGAGGAACATTAGTGATTTGCTCAGTATTACTTCAGGTATTTATTAAAGGGTGTACCACAGAACCTATTTTGTAAAATACTTAAAAAACTTAAGTTCTGAGTCATCTTCCCTCCCTCTCCCTCATCTTTGATGTCTTTCCCATCTTCTAGGAGTAGGATAGGGACTTCATTATCACGTACAAGTTATGGGCAAGAAGGCAGCAGTCAAAAAGGAAAGATGATGTAACACCATGCAATTAAATCCAGCATGAAAGTGCACAAGATCATACGACTGCAAATGGTAGAGTGCAACAGGATGCCACAAGACCTGGTTTCAGGTGAGGAAAGGCTCAGGCAGCATCTGGGGTCATAATCGTTAGCTCAGGATGGTACATTTGAGCTGAGAGCACCTCCAGGATCCTCTGTTGGGGGCTGGCTGCACATGGTCTCCTGCCAGAATGTACCTGACCCCACCAGGCCCTTCCTGGGGAGGAAGCTGTGAGCTGTAAGCCAACAGGGAGCCTCAAGGCAGGTGGTCCGGTACCCCAAAGTGACAGCAGTCCCCAATGCTTCTACTGCACAGCTCAGCCACAGCTAAGGTGATCTGCTCTGCTGTCATGGGGGCTTACCAATTGGGGGAGGATAAATAGGAAGAGAGCTCAGAGCAAGGTGAGCATGGTTAGATATTCTGCACTAGGAGAAGAAGTTTTGTCTCACCTGTAGCTCGTTGATCTGAACTGATGGTGAAGACAGGCCGATTTTGTTTCAGGCTGAGGCTGCTGATGGGGCTTTTTTTGGCTATGTGAATGAAGTTAGCAATTTTGCTTTGTGAGTGAAACTGCATGTCAATTTATTACCATGTATGTTTTCTGAATCATTATTGGCTGTTTTATTATTTAAAATATCACCAGCATTTTTAGTAATCAGTTGAAGCGTTAACTCACGCTGCATCCATGGTGTAAGCTAATTTTCAGCTGCTCAATAACAGTAAATTGTTTAAAACACTACAGAGGACCTGTGTTTTCTTACCACTTGACAACTTGCAGAACAGGAGACAAGGACATAGGAAGCCTGGGAACTTACAGAGCAAAAGGGGGAGATCATAAACATTTTCCTCTGAGGTTTAAAACAGCCAGGAACAATGGTACTTGTGATAAACTGCTGTCACCTGCTCGAATACTTTTACGTTGTCTTGCCCTGGTGACACTGGAGGTGCAAATGGGCTCAGAGAATTCAAATCTGTATTTAGGCTTTTAATGGAGTGCTATTTAAAGCTTTAGTTTAGCCTTAAAAGCAGAGCTGAAGCTAAATGCACATTGCCACCTAAAAAGTTAGGTGGGACCTTGAGGTATTGAGTTGAAAACACAGACCCAGGCAGCAAGAGGAATTCACCCTGTCTAAGGAGTCAGGGACAGGATAATGGATGGGACAGAGGTAGAGGAGAAATTTTCGCTTGTTCTTTTACCATCATCAAAAGAGGAGAAGAGAGGTCCCAGGTGTTCCCTCGGTTGTTTCACTCCTTGTTTCCCAGAGGAAGGACAGACAAATCTATTCAACAGTATGAAAGAAATGTTTTAGTGATATCAATATTACCATAGATACTTCAGAATTTGTAGAAAGAAACTGATGCTCCATGAGCAGGTAGCAAGGAGCATGCTTGACTTTGCTAAAACAGGTGTTAATTAAGATCTAAGGAGAATTTACCTTAAGTAAAGTAAAGAAGTCATTAATCTTAAATTTTCAAAAGCACTGCTTATCTTCTATTAAATTTTCTGCAGTTGGGCAATGTAGACAGGTTCATTAGATGAAAAAAAAATTGATTTTGTATTTCATAAAAGTTGATTTACAAACCTCATTAATGTTGTATTATTTACAAAGATATCACCTCAGTTACAAACAGATACTCTTTTGTAAGGCTTTTCTACTTTTGCATGAGTGCAGGTAACAGCAAAAACTATTATCAGTTGCTAAAGCTGCCTAAATGTAAAATAAAACTGAGCGAGGTGTCTTACATAAACAGGAACTATCATCTGCCATCTGAAAAAATACAAAAAATGTAATTTTTTTTTACTGCAACTGCTTGGCCTGATCCTGAGGCTTTTAATCAAAACAAAAGGGACTTGAGGTACTTTTTCTCAACTCAGAGAAATAGCCAATAGCCAGTCTTTACTGTAATATGATGCTGCATGTGTTTTTTAATCTTTGCCCTGCTCTGCATTAGAAGTTTGGACTCGTTAAAAATAACAGTCTGGCTTTTAAGAGGAGCTGTGAAAGTTAAGTAATAAATGTTATTGCTTAAGAGAATACAATGATGCATTTATTTCTGTGTTGGACCCAGAGAAATAGGCACAAGTTTTCACATTAATGTTTTTAAAATAAATTATAGCATCCCTTGGGTGACCATAAATTTAGCACTCCCTTGCTTCTGCTGAGAATATGTTAATTGCAGATTTCTTGCTGATGAGCATCATATTGCATGATAAATATGTGAAAATTTCAGTGCAGCATCCTTTCTTTTCAGTGTACTTGTGTGCAGAGGAAATTAAATATACAGATTCAGCTTTATTATGAAGGAAAAAACACACGTTGGATATGACTAAAAAGATATTATAATTACTTTGATATACAATTTCTGAACAAAAAGGCATTCCAAACATTTTTTTTAATGCAGTCGAAAAATACATAATTAATACAAGAATTGGATTCTCTTTTCAGCTACTAGCATGTTTTTCCACAAATAGTATGACTGACAATGTTAGACTACTTACAGGAAATAGCACTACTGAAGGTGACTAAGCAACAACTATCTTGACCAAACATATTATACTTGAATCATCGTCCTCAAGTATTTTTATGCTGGAGAAAACTTTCCAAGTATATTAAGATAAAAAATTATTTTTAATCACTTTTTCTCATCCTAGTTGCCAAGATGCTGCAAGTTCCATTCATATTTGAAAATCTCAGTAATATTGATGTGTTTTATATTAAGAAGAGACTGTACTTTCTTCTGCATCTGCACATTCACAGCTTATCTTCTCAAGTAAATACGAAAACAAAAGATCTGTATTGATATTTTCCATTACATTTGAAACACCGCATCAGGGATTCTGATCTGGAAGCAGTAAGAGAAGATGAAATATGTGATAGAAAAATGTTGATAAAACTCTCAATTCACAGAAGTGGAAATTAGCTTGGTGTTACTTTTTGAAAAGTCAGCAGACAATACAAGTTTTTGGTGTGCCAGCTTAAGAGCACACAAATCAAGAATAATAGGTATAGGCTTATACCTGTTGTTCCCATTATAAGCCTTTAAATTTTGGTTGCAGTATGGCGAAAATCATACTAGAAAACCACCAAAATCAAACCCACCAAATCAAAAAACAGGTTAACCCATTGTCATTTCCCCTATTTCTACAGTGCGACTTTTAAAACCAGAATATTATTTAAAAAATAATAAAAAAACCAACCCAAAAAAACCCCACTAAACAAGCCGCTAAACAAACAAACAAACAAATAAATAAAAACACAATAGAAAGAGGAAAGAAGTATACTTTCTTGCTATTTATTACACTATTGGTGCATACGGCTTTTTAAAAAGGCTGCTTGCATCCTGTTCCAGGTAAAGTGCTGTTTGATAAATGAGTTTAATACACGGACATCTGCCTCAGAGAAAATTTTGCCTACATTTCAGAGAAGCATTTGTGCATAAAATCTTTTTATCAAATTGTCTAAGCCAGGATGCCTTGTAACAAGGAAAAAACAAACAGATTTCCCATTTGTTTTTACAATAAATTATTTGTGAATTACAGAAACTAAAATAAATATAACTAAAGACTTCATGCACTGCAAATTAGCATGATGCTATTATTTATAGGTTGTTTCAGGAAACAGAAATATGCACATATGTATGCAGAAGACAGTGCCTTCTTGATAACCAACATACTAATCCAGCTCTCATTTCACAGGAGACCCAAGTAAGTGAGGGTTTGTTTGTTTGGGGAGCTTTTCATTTGGTTTGTTTTGGGCTTATTTAATAATACAAGGCCCACTTCATTCCAGTTAAGAACTTCTCACTAATTAGAAATTACTGACTTTATCTTGTGCATACTATCATTTCAAGGGACACTCTAATGTCACTGTCACCTGAGAATGACTGGATGAATGAGGATACTTGGAATTTTCCCAGATCTTGTTTTTCCAGAATTTCATCACATCCAATAAGAGTGCCATGCATTATTCTTTACTTTGTTGCATCTTCATACCACAATTCACAATAGAGACAAGTTCAACCGAATTTGCATTTTGTGATTTTCCCTTGTTAAAGACATTATTGTTTCATATAGTTGCTGCTCATATACTCTTAGTGTAACTACCTATATCCAAAAATCAATGAAGACTTACTCCATGTTATTTAGTTTTTGTGCAGTACTTCAGATATGGCTATGAAAAAATGAAGCTATTCTAGCAGTAGTTCTTCTACAAAAAAAAACCCCAAAGGTGTATTGCCACAGAATCAGAATATCACATGCCTCTATTATTTCAAGCTAAGAAGTGACAGACACTGCTTTTTAAGCGAACAGTAAGGGGAGTACAAAACATTAAAAAATACATGATACATGAACTAGTGGACTAATTTTTAGGATCTCTGTAATTTACTATTTTAACAGCTATTGACTTCCATGCATGTCAAACAAGTCCATGTTCAATATTTTCTCAGTAATGACAATTTGTCTTTGATGGACAGTACTTTAAAAATTTGGTTGATGTAAGGCTGACTGTGGTCTAAACAGTCTAAACAGTAACGGAGTCTAACAACATCATAAAGTAAGGCCTTATTGAGGCAGTAAGAAAGATGAGCCACAACACACCCATACCGTGACTCACTCAATCACGAGCAGCAAACAGGGTCACAAGCAATGTCGTGGCTCCAGTGGATTGCTAGGGACGTTTTGGGTCATCTGGCAGCAACAACTAATCACATATATGTCTTGTGAAGGTAAAAGCCACGCCACCCCTTGGATTCACCGATGGCAGCGTGATTTGATAGAAGCATACCTTACCTGGACAATGCAGGCTGCAGCCTTCCTACACTGCTGACATTGGTCAAAGGGCAGGGTACCAGGGGGGCAGGGTGTCAGCAGTCTGCCTATGCTGGTGATGTTCGCCAAGGGGTAGGGTGTTAGGAGGCAGGGTGTCACTTCCAGCCCTTGATTCTCTCAAATCATCGCTTGACATGAAGCTGTAGTTTAGGGTTAGCTATATAACAACCTAAGTGAGGTTGGAGTTCTGAAACCTGAAGGGTAGAAGTTACATAGTCTGAAGTCAAAAGCTGGCACATCACAAGATGAGTATCAGGGGTGTCACATACTAAGTAACTCAAAAGTCTATGTCTGGCATAGCCACAAATTCCAATTAAATATCTCTAAAAATGCATTTTCTGTGTCCTTTTATGGTTCTTAATGCCATTCTTTGGAAACTGAAACTTTGGAAAACCTTTGTAGCATGTCTTACACATCTCAATATACAGCAGTAGAATGTGATCTGGTTGAGAGGCAACTGAAGTTAATTGACAAAATCCTGCTCACTTCAGAGGATTTTGTATTGGTTCATATGATCATACATGCCTTTGATGAATGGGAGAAGAATGCATCCAGTGTAAGTTATATACATTTATGATATTTAACTCTGACCTTCGTGAAAAACAGGCAATTCGTAATTTTAACTCTAAAATTTAAAATTTGGTAAACTCTTCAGTTTCTGTTTTTCCTTATAAAGATAATAATAAAAATTTCTGTGCACAAAAAGATATAAAGGATGACAATATCTTCAACTGATTTAATGATACTCATTTGGGTTTTTACTGGAAATTGGTAATCACAGTTTCAAAATATTATTCTCTAGGATTTTACATTAAATTCTCAGAAGACATAAGCACCTTTTTAGCTCCTACTTTAACTTAGCAATGCCTAGCTTTTTAGCGATGCAGACAAAATTGACTCTGAATATGAAACGTTTGTGAGTTACACCTGAAAATACCAATTAGAAATGAAAACTGTATTTCTGTCTGCTGTCGTCATCTTAATTATGCATATGCTAGTTATATCTAGTTTTCTTTAGAACTCTTAGGGATTCAGAAAAAAATAATTGTCTGTTTCTCCTTTTTTTTGCTACATTCTTTAAAGAATTATTCAATGGACTTCATCTTGCTTTACAGTCTTATCAACTGCTAGATCTCCTAATTACATCAGCTCTCCTGATGCGATTACCCTTAGTATTTCTCCTTCTTCCTCCTCTGGGAAATTTATGTCTATTTCTCAGAGCTACCCTCCATCACCCTTTTTAAACACTGAAGCAAATCCATTTGCTTTTAAGTGATATCTGCCTCTTTTGACAATAGATTACCTTTGCCATCTTTCATAGGGTGTGCAGTTTCTCCTGCTGACCCGTTGTTCCTCCTATACTTGAAAATTTTCTTAATCATAGTCTGTAGTATGACTTTCCTTCTACCTCCCCACCTTTGGTTTTCTCATCTTCTTTTACACTCAACTTCATTCTGTGGTCCTTTATTTTCATTTTTTGTGTCTTATACCACTTATATAGGTCTGGTTTATCCTTAATTATGTTTGTCTATATTAATCCTTCATTACTAGATTGGTTCCAGGTTTGTTGTCTGTTAGTTTGCTTGGATTGTCTATTTCCACATTTTCCAAACTTTCTTTTTCCTCATGATTTTAAACTATTCTCTTTCCATGCTTATTTTGAAGACTGGGCACCCAACCTAGGTTTTAAAGATGGTATTCTTCCCTTTCACTTTTAATCAGAATCATTATTTTAGCAAAGGAATAGCTTCATAGTCGTAGTGTAAGGTTCTATTGAGTGCCCTTCTTTTATATTATCAGATTATACCTGTGCAGAAAAAAAAAAAGATAAGTTAAATTGGTTTGATTAGTTTTCTTAAGATAGACAGAAGCAGTATAGCCACTGATACACAATTCCTCTGCTTGTGCTGAAGTTTTACACGAAAGACAAAACCGATACAGGTACCAATTCAAAAAGTCCTTAAAATAAAAACAGCTGAAGAAATACTAATACAATCGCTTTTACAAAATGAGCCTCTCTAACTTCAGGTATGTTATAAAGTTGAAATTCTTCACTGAGGTAAGAATGAAGCTCAGTATGGGAATTTCTGACATTTTGTCAGAATGTGTGCATTCGTGGGAACCCTAACTTTCCAGTGCCCTTTGTTTTGGTCTCATATGACTACATAGCAGAATGCTTTCTATGTCAGTCTTGAAGAGTAAAGGTGCCAATAAAAGAGGCATGTAGCCTTCAGAGCAATTAAAATGCCACCACTCAAAATATGGTTACATAAAGATCAACTTCTCTTTTGAAATTAAAGACGGAAGCTACAAAGAGCTAGAGTTTCTGTTTGTTTATTAGATATTAAATAATGAATGAGGCTGGAGAAAGCATATAATTAAAAGAATTAAGTAATGTTAGCTATATCATTTCTGGATAGATTAAGTTTTCGTTCTGCTTAAAGCAAAAAGTTATTGTAATGCCAGAAACAGAAAACTGACATCTTTTCTTATCACTGCTATCTAGGGTAGTTTTTTCCCCCTTTTTGACAGGAATGTGAATGTGAAATAAATACATTTTAATTTAGAGAATATA
>VXAK01022182.1:23810-38162 GCA_013399435.1 Arenaria interpres
AAAGATGGTATTATATATTATTATTGTAAATTTCTTTAAATTTCCCACTGTAGAAATGTTCTTAATAGTGATTTGATAATATGAAAAATGGGATTAGGTAAGAGATTTACAATTTAAAAGAGAGTTAGAGTGACTTTAGGGAATTATTCTTCTTTAGTATTCTTTATATGACCTGTGATTATAGAGGAAAAAATAGAGACAAAAGGAAAATATCTAGGTTGTCTAATCCATAGCGATAACCAGAAAACTTAGAATTATGTTTACATTTGGACAATGGACTGTTGACCAGGCTTCATGCAATAGTATTGTTGCTGTTGGTCTCTTGATATTTGAAATCCTGTTAGATGGAAAAGCACGCAAACGCAAATATATTTCCATAGATCCCACAGGCTCATAGTCTGAGATTTCACCCCCAAAAAAGCAACCTTGTTTATATTATACAGCTTTATGTATAATACATAAAAGACCTTATCAGAGTGGACATTCAGATATAACAGCAGAAAAAAAGAATCAGAAAATTTCCCCTCTCACCTAAGCACACCAACAACAAGGTGAAGAACTATTATACTTTTCCTTCATTATGCTGTCCCTGAAATTCTTGCATTTCTGTCTCTGAAGTAGTTTGGAACCAAGAAAAAGCACACTTCACAAATTTGGAGGAAGTGAAAGAGGTGGGTTTAAATGAGGGACCCCTACTGAAGCTAAACCAAAGACAAGCTAAACCAAAAGGCAGTTTGGCCAGATATTTTATTCTAGAAACAATAACAGTATGTTACTTCCCCAGCTGCAGGCAGACATGGCTATTAACAGCTTGTGCTGTGAGATGGGCTGAGGAAATGTGTGTAATAAAAAATACTTATGCAGCTAGTGAAAGTATTGAAACTGAAATCAGACTGGAGTTTTTGCTGAACACAAACCAGAAAAGCCATTGAAAAAAATATATGATTATGATCTCAGAATAATGTAATAGACCTCCTGTGGTACCTTTGCTAAATATGTGAATATCTTTTGTTCAGTCACATTGGCTCCTGATACCATTTGATATCACATTTAAGTACTAGTTGTGCCTGCTTACAGCTGAGGAACTACCACTATCCAAACAAGGTGGCAATATATGGCTGGGACAGAAAAGCCTACCATATAACAAAACCATAGCATTAAATGTTCAGATATGCTTCTCTTCCTGGAGCTTCCTGTTGGCTGGCTGAAGTTACCCACTCACATATCCTGGTAGCTGGTCTGAGTCGCATTCCCCAAAGGTTCTTGCTCATTCTTATTCATTACAGCTCAGCACAGATCCTTACAGAGCTTTACAGGTCAGATGTGATGGTGCTGAATGCCTACCTCACTTTTTTTGATAGGGAACACACTCTCTTATGTGCGTTCAGAGGAAAAAAAAAAAAAAAAGTTGTTATTATGTTATTATTCAAATCAGGTTTTTTTTATTCTTTTTACTAGTGTACTGGCTAAGGGGTCAGAAAGCAACTACTGACCTAAAGCTTATGTTCTGGTAGGTAATAAAGTAAGAAAACATGGTTTTCACCTCAACTTTAAATACGATAAAAACCAGACACAAGAAGAATAAAGCAAGCAGTATTGTCTTTGGATTACTGGTCTTACCCTGGTGTCCAGATTTGTCAGTATTACCTTTGAATATGAACACAAGAACGTGTTACCACAAAGGTGACTTTAGTTTCTACATCATTGAGTCCCCAATTACATTATCACAGCAAATACAACATGACTAAACCTGAAATTTATCATTTCTGATCCTTTCTCCAAAATAGAGTGACAAGTCAGTAATGCAATACTATCATACATACAAATGCTTTCATCATTTGAGTGTTGCTCACAGCATCTTGGCCAAAGACACTTTATGTCCACTCTGACGTAGGGGCATGGTTGTGTGATAACATTGCAAGAGGATCATGTCCTTTAAAACAATGGGATTGAATGAGTTAAGAGATGAAAGCTTTTATTTCATATATCCTCCCTTTTAGCTGTGGACTCACACCTTTCACAGCCAAATCTTATCCCCATATAAGAAAAGAAAAATAGTTTTACTGATGACTTGGGGAGTGGGTTTGTATCCAAATACGTGATTTTTATTACAAATACATGGTCAGATAAAAAGGTGAAACAGAATATTGATATTCTTCACATTTTCACTTCATTTTAGTTGCAAGGAAATTCCAATTATTTCAGGACAATTTATTCTAGCGGTTTGTTTTCCATATACAAAATTGCAATAGTCTTTGTTTTTTAACCCATTGCAACACCTAAGATGTGACCAAAGTCCACAGAAACAATGGGGAGTCTTTCCAAGGAAATCTCCAATTAAAATTCTCTAAAGTTAATTCTTCAAAGTACAGCAACAATTCCCAAGAGCTGAAGATGTGAGGTATAACAATTATTTTATTTAGATCTTATTCACATTTGGAGCTGCTACAATTTTTATTCCCACAAAACTTCATAGTGTCTTCCTTTGTGTACAGATTAAAATGAGCAAATCATCAATTCAATAAACTTGCTGCATATGTTAAAATCCCTGATTTTAATTTTGTATAAAAGTTTAACAGCAAATAATTGCCAGTTGATTATGTAAGCAAAACTCCAAGGAGGAAAAAATAGCCAGTTCTCAACACTAGAAACTTAGTCTATCTAATTTTCTGATAACTGAAAAATCATGTTGTGCAGAATTCAGAAACTATGAATCCACAATACTGTAGTAAATTATTGATATAATTGTATTTAAAAATTCTTCTGTTTAGAATTAGGATTGCAAGCTGTTTGTTTTTCTATGTTACACTTAAGTGCTTGATCCTGAAAATGCAGAATGCAGTAGTTCCACTGAATGTAATGAGAATGTAAATGTAAGTATAATTACGTGCCTGAATATGTTTGCTGAATTGGGTCCTAACATCTCAGTTTTCAGGGTAGAGTGTGTTCATTTAGATATGTGATATATTCTAATGGCAGTCATGCTACTAAATCTCTATGAATCCCCTTGAAAATTAAGACATGGAAGAAAAGGTATTTGAAGCTTTTATTCATAATAGTACCATAGTTATTACGATGGATAAATGGCTTAAGCGATTTGACCTTTTTTATGAATACACCTAAAACTACTTCGTCCTTTTGCTACACAAGAAAAATAAATCCTTTTTTTTCTGCTAATAATAGGTTGTAAAGTTTATCAAGAATATGTCTTTGTATAGTGAAAATAATGATTATATTATATAATTCTATACTAAAAAACTTTTTTTACAAAGTCTGCAATTTATACAAGGCTCAGAATCTGATAACTTGTTTAAATCAGTCAAATTTTTTTATTTAGATTACAAATCTAACAACTTTGAAGACAAAGATTAAGGTAATACCAAACCAATACTCTTGCAAAGATACAAGAAAGCATTACTTTGTCTAGACTTCTCACTAAGCTTCTCTTTAAATAACATTAGTCTCTGACTCCTGCTAAATAAATTAGTATTGAGGAAAGAGCGGGGTGGGGAGGGTGTTACTTCTTTTTTATTTTTGGAGTGGACTTTTTGGCTTTCCAGATTTGGCTGCCAAATAACAACTCAGCAAAGAATCTGTTGGACATTATTTTACCATATTGTATCAAATTCCTATTCCTGGTATCAAATCCATTTATTCTGAATAGTCTTAATAATATGGAATTTATAGCAGCTGATGTATTTCTTTCGCATTAGTACTCCCTGTTATCAAGCATCATTGGTGACTGACATTTTGGATATTGAGGCACAGGCCTCAATAACAATGAGGCTGATGCCTTTTCATTGTGTAGATCTGGTAAACTGCAGATTACTTCAGCAATACTGTCCACCTGTGTTATTTCTTTGACTACAACTCCGCCGATATTATCAGTCTCTTTATACCTATAACTCCTTGGCATTTCTTTACACGACCATCCATACAAAAGCAAATTACAACTATCCTCACAGGCATAGAAAATGTAAGTGCAATAGTCACATTGTCAGATTTATTGACTGTATTTCAACTTTAGGCCTTTTTCTATTTTTATTATTTCCCTTTGACTAACAGAGTCCTATTGCTGTTGCTGCAGAAATCTCCTCTGGAGTTTTCACTGTCTCAAGCAGATTACTTTTATTTCTCATTCATTTATTTGTCCTTATTCCCTTCTCATTTGAAACCTATATAATTTTATCTTTTTCTAGAATAACATAGGTAAAATTAAACTTACACTAAAAGTATTTATTTTTTTCCAATAAATCGAGTCTTGGGTGAGTCACTGAGGTACAGGTTCCCAGCCAGTAATTCTATTAATTATGTAAAATTAACCATGGCCTAGGTGTCTTATCAAATCCAAATCACAAATTCCATACCATTGTCTTGATGAAGATGCATAGTAAAATAGTGTTTCTTCACATCCCTCTTCCTCACATCTTAAAAGTTCAGCTTTGTAAGGAAATTCCTTTAGTTGAGTTTGTCTCTTGACACTAGTGTTTGGGTAAATGATTTGAGTACAAGAATGTTTCTGGGAGTATTAGAAAAATACTGTTAAAACATGGATTTTTGAACTCAGTAATATGAATATTCAATACAGAAATACAGTCCTAAGAGTTTACTTCTTTAGTTAAGGAATTCAAAGAGATGTATAAGTGAAAACTTTCATTCAACTTATTTATTCTCACTGGGTAAAACCCAGAATAGATCAATCAACAAAGGAAAGAAGTGCAATCCATGTGCTCCTGACTCTGTGATGCTCCTTGAGTGAGGCAGACTCTGTCCTCATCACAACATTAAGTATATATACATGCACACACTTATATGTGAGAACATAGAAGGGAACACTTGATCTATTATTTTTCTGGTATATTTTGCTCCTGAACTCAATTGCAAATAAATTGAAAATGGGAAAAACAGAGTCTAAATCTCTAACTGTTGCAAAAGACTGATCATGGGCAGCTGGTCCATTAGGTTACAGAGAGGTTTTTATATTTTCCAAGCCAAAGAAATCCAAACAGTTTTTTTAAGAAGAGCAGGCACAAAGGAGAAGGACTTCTTTTGGACAAACGATGTAGATGAGGGCTACACTGTGCTGCACATTTTTGTGTTTCCAGAAGGCAGTAGGAAATTAGACCTTTAAAATTACTTACTTGGCATGTGATCATCCCTTGGAGGCATCATAAATTGGTTCTGTTGGATTTGTTTGAATGTATTTATGCATTTCCCTTTTCAGAGTCATCACAGATTGAAAATGTGCACTTATCTTTAAGACAGATAAAGTGTTGCTGCTGCTTAGTATTAATAGACTAATTATTATTTTCACATATATCTACATTACATTCAGATATTGAAATTAAGTAGTCACACAAAGACACAAATCACTTATCAAAAAATTACTCCTAGAAAAGCTAAAACACTAAAAAGAAGCCTTAAGAAATACAGATGCGAGGAGATATAAATATATGTCTTCACTGTGTAAACTCTTATGTTAAGTTTTGAAACACTATAGGAAGTTTTCTACACAGTTGGCAAGTTATTCACATTCCAAAAGTGACTGTCTTTTTTCAGGTAAAAGCACCTTCAAATATTTACTGTGCTAAACAAATCTGTCAGTAAGGCTCTTTTTTCTTTATTGATTAAAATTCAATTATGTTAAAAAGAAAAGTACTATAATACTCTAGTAAAATTTACACAAAATCTTTTGTGACAGAAAATTTACTATAGCACAAAACATGTATTGAAGGACCTAAAGAGTCATTTTTGTATGAGGTGGAGAATTAGAAGCTACAGATAGGCTGTTTCACCACTGCAGGTCCCATCAACATATGGTGGGTTGAGGTGATGTCTACTATTTTTAAGAACAAAGAAGGATTTGCATGTGAAAAAGAAGCATTAACAGTCAGGAGAGGAAATTAACACATGAAATGTATTACTTGCCAGCAAACTTAAATGCCTTGATTACTATGATTACTACTAGTGTGAGAAATATTCGAAACACTGCAATTCAAAAGCAGCAATATTGTGTAAGAATCTTTACAGCATGGATTAGTTTTAACTGCCTCTTTGGCAGCACAAAGTACTTTCATTATACCCCCGGAGATTTTCCATAGGCTCATTTCTCTTGTATTTGCTCTCCAACAACTCTCTTTGTACATTTTGCTCTCCTTGTACACTGTCCCACTTTGACATCCCCATTGAAACCAGAATTGTGTCCATTACTCCCTTTACTCTGACTGGCCTTATCCATCATAGGCATCCACGTGCCATTTTCATGTGTGTCTTTCATCCATACTTCAACCCCAAGACTGTAGCCTGGACACCGCCATTCTCCGCCCAACCTGTATTTGTGCCTGGGATTGCCATGAGCCAGGTGCAGGAACTTGCACTTGATTGGTTGAACTTCATGAGGTTCACACAGGCTCGCCTTTCAAGCCTGTCCAGGTCCCTCTGGATGGCATCACTTCCCTCCAGTGTGTCAGCCATGCCACACAGCTTGATGTCATCAGCAAACTTGCTGAGGGTGCAAGATGCTTTCGAGGACAAAGAACTAAAAGAACAACATCCTCTAATTTATGCCCTACGATCAAACTTCTACTCTCTGTGCCATATCCATTCCATTGAGAAGAATGTGGAATGGTGATAGTCCACCTGAAATAAGTACTTTCTCTGAAAAAAGCTAATATGAATTCTTATACTAAAATAGAAATCTTTAAATATTTTAAAATAACTAAATAATTACTGAATACACAGTACTCTCTCACATAATCTGCATATTACTTCATCCCACAAAATTACATAAAATACAGTCTGTATTACTATAACTTTTCAAAAAAAATATTTTATGTTCATCATTGTTTTGCTTCTAAAATCCTGAGCCACTTCATTCAGCATACAATAACCTGAATCACAGAGAGGTAACAAAATAGGAAGGCATTTTATTTAACAGCGGATTTTTTTTAAAAAAAAGTTTTCTCTTGCTTGTTAAAGTAAGATGAGAAGTTTTATATTAACTAGGCTGGGAAGCCTTAGGGGCCACTGAAAGCTTTTTAATTGCATATTTAATTAGGAATGTGCTAGAGAGCTGCTGTTCAGCTTTTCTGAAGCTCATGGCTGCTGACAAAATGTCTGCTTTTAAGCCATTTTGTCTCCTGAAATGTTTTCTAAAAAGTGGGTTAACCAGAAGAAGCTTTAATTTTGGCTATTTTCACTTCAAAGGGATTTTATTGTTCTATCAATCCCACTGTAAAACCAAGGTGAAATGACATCTTCAAAAGTAAGCATTTTCTGGGAAAATAAGACCTACAAAAGAACAAACTTTAAAGATTTTAACAATTTGTTGTTCTGCCTAGCTCACCAGCCATGGTGGAAGTTGAAAGAAGGAAAGAGGGGGATTATGTCCCGCTACTACAGGTACAGAGTTTGCAAAAACGAAACATCAGCCACTTTATCCAGCAGCCAGTGGCTGGAGCTGAAGAGAACTAAATTCCTAAATATTTTCTTTATACTCTGGGTAGGACAATGTTGACAGCACTACCAGCAATTGTCAGAGTTCCCAGCATTTGCTCTAAACCTGGACAAAACGTGACAAGCCCAGTATGTCTTCTGCTCAGTTCTCAGTCACACCACTTTTACCAAAAAAGTTGTCTGACAGTTTGGTTTGAATTTAGGTTGCCTCAGAAGTGCTGGCTTTCCCTGAGGTAATTTAATGGATAAAGGAGGGCAGCCCCAACAAAATCTGACAGCACTTCAACTCCCAGCATTGCAGGTATGAATACACGTTAGTTATGGCTGGATAAAAATGCTTCTGAAACAGAGGCCTAAACCAGTAAAGTAAGCTGATGATTTTTTAATGAAACACAGCATTTGCATAAGTACAGTCTTTTAGAGGAAGAACAGAAAACTTTTCTGTTTTGTTTTTTTTTTTTACATGACAATCCCTGTGTTCAAGGTAGTTGTATTAAATAAAATTTTACAAATACATGGAAATAAGTTAAAGTGGGATTTTTTACACTGAAAAATAAATATGTGTTGAAAAACAACTAATTAATTAAATTACATGTTATATTAGACAGTACAGCTAAATGAAGAGAGTGTGCAAATGTATTTTGATACACACAAAAGAGAAATCCACCAAACTTGACATGATATATTAGTGGTCACAGAGCTTTTTAAAAACATGAAAGTGTTAATGCATTTCTGTCCTTATTTCACCTTCACTCAATAACACAACCAGACACTTGACATTCCCTGGAGTATGCATTCTCAGGTAACTTAAGCTATGCCTTTCATGACTAGTAAAATCCAGTAAGTAGTGCCCAGACCTCATATTAACATCACAACTGTAATTTTTCTGTTTTCTGAGTGAACCACATCCATACTTTACGATAATCCATGTATTTGATGATAGACCATGGCAAATATACTTGAAAGCAGGAAATAAAGGTTGTTAGAAATAACTTGATTTGAGGAAATAGGCTTGAATATCAACCAATCCTAGCTCTTATGATGGACTCTCTTTTCTGTCATCCACTATTCATTATTAAACTTACCCAAAATGCAATCCTATTAAAAATATTTCAACTTTAAATTTGACTGCTCAAAGGCAGTTCTTTGAGAGTAATCGTATTTTGAATTATCTCCTGTTTTGCAACTATTTATCTGTTTGTTTGTTTGTTTGTTTATAAATGGAAAAGGTCTTTAATATGTGTTTACACGCTAACTCCAACAGTAGAGACTAAGAAAATGCTTCAGACTTGACTATGGAAAAGAGATAACTAACTCTGGTCGGTAGATGTATTCACACGATAGCCAGAAGTGACATCTCTACTAATATAGGGTGCAAGAACAGTATTCCTGTTTTCAGTCATACAAACTGAAATTACAGATTCAACACAGTTTTATGGAATTAGAGTAGGGTGACTTCATTCATACCTTTCTTATGGAATCAGAGTTGTATACATTCATCCAATGTTTTTTCATTCTAAAGACTACTACAAGCAGCATTATGTAGAGCACAGCCTTGTCACTTGCTACACGAACCTATAAAACACAGGTGTGAGGTGAGATGAGTTCCATTATCATCAGTACTCTAGTGATGTTCACTTCTGCGTTTTGACATCAGAAATAAACTGCTAATTCATTAGTAACTCTGTGTCTAGCATAGACAGAGTCTTGAGGGAAAGCTGGCTGGTTTAGCCAGTTAAATCCTGTTAAAAACACATAATGCGGCCTGGCAAGAAAAAAACTTTGAAATAGTGGGTATGTTTTATGGCTATGACTGCACGTTCTACTTAAAGCACCTACCAATGGAGTTCCAAGGTTATAGGCAGTCCTAAACTCTTACTAGATTATTGTTGTCTTGGACACACAGGAAGACACAATGGCTGAAAAAGATTGAACTCCAAGTGGCCAAAAGTGACTCAATTTGACTCCAGTGTCAACCATATCTTGGGCTGCATTAAAAGAAGCATGGCCAGCAGGTTGAGGAAGGTGATTCTGCCCCTCTACTCTGCTCTCATGAGACCCCACCTGGAGTACTGTGTCCAGCTTTGGAGTCCTCAACACAGGAAGGAAATGGACCTGTTGGAATGAGTTCAGAGAAGGACCATGAAAATGATCAGAGGACTGGAGCATCTCTCCTATGAGGACAGGATGAGAGAGTTGGGGTTATTCATCCCGGAGAAGAAAAGACTCAGGAAGTCCTTGTTGGCATCTTTCAGTACTTAAAGTGGGCTTATAAGAAAGATGGAGATGGACAGACATTTTATCAGGACCTGTTGCAATAGGACAAGGGGTAATGACTTTAAACTAAAAGAGGGTAGATTTAGTCTAGAGATAATGAAGACATTTTTTACAATGAGGGTGGTGAAACTCTGGAACAGGTTGCCAGAGAGGTTGCGTATGTCCCATCCTTGGAAACATTCACGGTCGGGTTGGATGGGGCTCTGAGCAACCTGATCTAGTTGAAGATGTCCCTGCTTATTGCAGGGGGATTGGACTAGATGACCTTTAAAAGTCCCTTCCAACCCTAACTATTTTATGATTCTATGATTTTTTGCCATAATATCTTTCCTTCCTTTCATGTTAAAGGAAGGAAAAGTTAAGGTTCTCTAATACTGTCTGGGTAGGATGAGCCTTTTAATTACACATTTGCATATTTGGGAATCATCATACACTAGGTATTATGCAAAGATAAATTGAAAGAAGGCCCCATGATTATGTTTGTCTTAGAGTTTACTGAGAGAGAGAAAATTGTCTTAGTGGCCCTCCAATCTAGGGACATCCAGTGCATCTACTGAAAACCTATTTGCAAAAATCCCCAAAGACTAGTGCACCAAAAAAGGCACATGCAATAAAGTCAAAGCTATCATCTGTCCCTATCCTTTTTCATTAAGTCTATAATGAATGAGTTATCCCACAAAAGAAAGATCCACTGGGTATTTTGCTGCACTACAGCAGCAGATTTGAGAATCAGACTCACTGTCTTTATCTCAAAAATTTTTAATCTAGATTGACATTTTAGAGATGAACAATGGAGAATGAGATACAGTTGAAAGCATTATGAATAAATGATAATGTTTTACTCATCTCATATTAGTTCCACATTCTTAAGCTTTTTAGTAACCAAATTAGTTAACACATCTCTGCAGTTCCGCTTAGTTCATAAACTTAAAATAAGAAGTGTTTTAAATGGAACAGGATAGAAAAGCAGGCTGGCAGCTTGCCATACTGGCTTGGACTACTGACATATTTTACTCAGCGCTACAACATTCAGTTTTACCAGTTACAGATGGACAAAACACTGTTCTTACTAAAAACCACTCTGCTTTCAAATAAGGCCTTGTTTACTTCCAAGATAAAAACTCACAACAGGGAAAAAAAATTATCTCAAAGTATTGAGTATAGATCTTTTAAGGATTCCCAGATTAAGTCCTCCTCGATTCATTTTAAAGAAATATTGTCTTATTATTGAGTGAGATCCTCAGATAAAATCTTTGCAATATCTACCACTGCTTGTTCATCAAATTTAAGAGTACTCTATTTACATGATGCTTTTATAGTAGGAAAGGCATAAACCTTTCAACCTATAAAGAAGGCTGAGCATCAATGCTTCCTATTTTCTTCCATACTGTTTGGATAAAAGCAGCTGACACTATTGCTGTTTGGTTGGTTTTTTTTTCCGCTACTGTCTCTTAAGAGAGATGAAGTCTTGTAATTTTGGTTTTTTTATTATTATTATTATTTTTGTGGGTCATAAGGTTGCTCCAGAGCTTGCGGAGCAGGCTTCTAGTTTCAAGAAGCTTCAGGTGAGAGGGAGGTGCCTTAGGAATGATGTCCTAACATCAGCAAATAAAAGACACGAAGGGCATTGTTCATTTGTAGCTGGATGGAATCTACATCGGATTAGAGGACATTAAAAATATGTTAAAGAGAAAAGTGAAGAAGCATACTTCCATATGATATTTATACCTGAAATTATATTTGGAAGCCAAAGAAAACCTAGAAGGTTTGGCATAGGAGGTGAAGAAGTGGGGTATGTCACTCCACTGCATTTTTAAACAAAGATTTAGATTCTCAATGACAATTTCTATAATTGTCCTTATTTTATTTTCTGACAGCACCCAGATTTTGCCTCACAAAGAGAAAGGCAGTGTGCTTCACAGAATCTACAAGAACTCAGCAAGAGTGGGAAGCCTTTTCTTTTCCAAGAACAGACAATTCTCTACATCTAGCAAGACACCTGTTCCTATCTAACGGTTTCTATGAAGTTCCCATTTTGCACAGATTGACAGCTTGTGATATGAAAGGCAGCAGCATTCCCACAGTCAAGAGCTCAGCAGGAGTCCTGCAAGGTAAGATACTATCAATTCATTGATCACAAGTCAGTAAGTGCCAGGGGTGCCGCTTCACACAAAGAGCCCAGCACTATCATTTTGCAAAACGGCAGTCCTTGGGTCAACAGGAGCTCAATGGCATACTCTCACTTCCCCATTATCAAATTCATTAGAATTTCTAGAGAAATTATAGCAAGCATAAAAAATATGTCTATATGATTGTGTGCATATCTTTGTATGTACGTGCATGTGTAGGTATCTCTATATATAGACCTATGCTTCAGGATATATCCTGATCTTTTGTTTCAAATTCACTTCCTTGATATTAAAGAGGCTGTTTGTAACCTAAGTGATCTTGCTATTTTACCATGTTTTCTATGTCCCAAAACCTCATCTGAATTCAGCAGGTATTTGCAAGGAGTAACTTAGCAGAGCCAGCGATTTGCTTTTCTTCATCAGTGTGGAGTTCTGTCATCCAATCTGTGCTGGATTCCTATCATCTTTGAGACAGTGAGGTGCAATATTTGAGTTTTAATTCATTTTGCATCTTCCTTATTTAATTAAAAGAGAAGATACCTAATGCACCACAATAGACAATTTACAAAATGTAAATACTTTAATAAAGTCAATTGTAACATTTAAAGTTGGAATAAAGGATTTCTATTTCGCAGTGCCACATTCATTTCTTCCTTCCATCCCTCTGGAGGTCTCAGATTTTGCTATGACATATCTAAATTTCAAATTTAGCAATGTTTTTCAGCTGTAGAAGCCCATTTTGATCATCCAATCTCATGGAAAATTAGTTATATTTTCCTTAGCACTCAACACATATACTCTTTGCTTAGTGGATATTACCAATATCCAATAGTACCAATACATTCCTTTAAATTATTACATGTGTTCATTGGTAGAAAATATGACTTTATAATAGATTCTTTTTTTGGTGTGCTATTACTAAAAAACAGGAAAATAAACTTTAAGCCTTAGGATCATGTTAGTTTAATAGACAGCAACTGATACTTGAGGTAACATCCTCATTACTGTAGTTTGTCCACTATGGGCCAAAAATGCTTGAGATTTGCACTTATATATAATATGAAACATAATTTTCATATACATTGATTATTTTAATCCAATTCTGAATCAGTTAGGATACAATTCATTTTAAGATTATTTTATTCATCTTTTACTTGCTAATTCTCTCTTTTTTTCGATATCACGCCATTCCAAGGAATCAAATCAAAATTCTGTATGTATACCAATTTCCTCCAAAAATATATTCTAATTATTTATTTGAGGGGAAAGAGTTTCTGGAGGGCTTCTTGATGAATAACTAGATGCTCATTATGAAAAATAAATACTGCCTATTTTTGTAGGAAATTCTAAACCAGCATTTCTGGTTTAGAACCAACCAATTCCTAGGTTCCCAATGCCTTGGGACACCTTATTTTTTTCCTGAAGAGCTAAGAACTGCCACAGATAATTCATGACCCCTTGATTGGCCTCAATGAGCAAGAAGAGACCACGCAAAAGAACTGTCACCCTCAAACATATTAGCTGTGTAAGTATTTGACCTCAGAAATGTACTTGAAAGGGAAACACCTTCCCCCTTTCCTTCTGTGACAGAAATTTCTGGAGCAAATTATGCCCAAGCAGTTTAGCAGGACTAATTAGGGACAGTATAAAAGAACACAGCAAATTAATTATCTGAGTTCTAGCAGCACTACACGGGGTACTGAATCACGCTATGAAACGTTACGCTTCAGGACTTTGATCCTGCTTGAGATTTCATACAGAGAATAAAAAAAAATATAATTGTACTTTGAAAAGGAATGAGTGATTGCTTATGCAAAACAAGCCTATAAAATTTGCTGCTGTGACAAGTCCAGAAGCTGTGGTATATTTAGCAGCAAATTAATAGTGATACGGTCTTCAGACTACTCTGAATGCACAGCGTGAAGCAACATCAATCACTTTCCCTGCTTCTTTCCACACTCTCAGTTGACTCCAGAGAGTGCATATAATCCATTTATATCATAATTAATACTGGCCTTCCCTTAACTGTTACTCTTTTCTACTTGACATTCTCTGACTCCCATATTAAGATGCATCAGAGAACAATATTTTGACTGCAAAAGAGACCACAGAAATCTTCACATGGTCGACATATGAACAAGTCTATGGGAAACAGTATTTGTGATATGTTGTTTGTCTTAGATATATCATAGAATCATAGAATGATAGAATGGTTTGAGTTGGAAGGGACCTTTAAAAATCATCTAGTCCAATGCCCCTCCCATGATCAGAGACATCTTTTATTAGCTCAGGTTGATTAAAACCCCATCCAATCTGACCTTGAACACTTACAGTGATGGGACATACACACTTATCTGGACAACCTGGTCCAGTGTCTCAGCACTCTCACTGTAAAAAATTTCTTCCTTAAATCCAATCTAAATCTACCCTCTCTACCCGTGCACGGAGTGATTAACCTCACTAGTTAAAGTGAAGTAGTGAAATATTTATT
>VXAK01022185.1:0-18008 GCA_013399435.1 Arenaria interpres
AAGACCACCTGAATTCTGAATAAGAACAACCTTCACAGGGGTTTCACGCAGTTTAATTAATCCACTTTTAAATTCTCACCTTCAGCTAATTTGGGTTATTTTCCTGAGTGTCCCCACGCAGGCAAAATCTTAGAGGTAAATGTGGCTCAGGGGAATTCCTCTGGATTTACCCAGATGTAATTTAGAACAGAAACGTATCCTCTAATACTCTTTGACCACGGCACAGAAACGGCGCAGAAAGAGAGGGTATATACCTTGTGCTGCTGCATAAAGCTCTGCTTCATAAAGGAAGCCTTTTTTCCCAGCAGTTTATCAGCGTGTTTGACTGTTTCCTCGCAGCCTGCACCTCTGTGTCTATAAATGCACGTACGAGCGTATGTAGACTCACAGCAGAGCATGCCACGGGTGCAGGCTCTATATGTCTTTGCTCTGTTTGTTTAATCCATTAAAGGCTCTCCTCCGTGCACCTGAGACTCCCATTGAAGTTCAAGTGCAACTGGGAGCCAAAGAAACAGCGGGACCAGCCGGCTGGGAGGTGGGCTAAAGCTGCGCCTGCAAGGCTGAAATAGGGTGAGAAATCCGAATTTCCCGAGTTTCCCCGCCACACAGGGCCCGGAAATTGAGGACAAATTTACAAAGGCAAGGCTGCTGTTCAAAGAGTGAAGCCCCTTCTTCTAGCTGAGGAAGTTTCACCCGTTTTACAAAGGTTGTAGGTGTGGTTTTCAAGCGACGGTGCAATATTATTGCGACATTGGTCCTCTCCTTTTAAGGGTACCCTGGGAATTCAGGAGAGGGACTGGAGCAGACATGGGAAGGTTTCAATCGTCTCCCCCTAAAAAGCCATTTCAAGCAGATTGGTTTTTTATTTCAACGTACAAGGGTTGGTCTTTTTTAAGACAGAGGGAATTATTTTTCCTTCCGAAATCAGCGGCTGTAGGACTTGTGGGTTAAAAATCCCTACATTGCTTTTCTTAACTAATGAGTGGCTTTTGGGACTTCTGAGGTCAGATTCCCTAGGCAGGACCAGTCTGATCCAAGCAGGTATTTACGCTAAAAATCCCAAACTATCATGGCAGCAGCCAGTAAATCAAGCAAATGGAAACACTTTTGGGAACTGGATCAAGTTATGGTGAAGGAATCTGCTGATTTTCCAAGCCAGGAGTTCTCTGTTTTGGTCTGAAAGAGGAGAATCACCGAAATGAAATGAATCCTCAAATAACCATATTTGTGGGGTAAGGTATAGTGGTGTGATCATGCCAGGGGACATCCAGAATCCTGGAATTTTACTCTTTAGTTCAATGAATCACTGCGTGACCTTGCGGAGAGCCATTTATAGACCAACTTTTTAAAGATAAGCTCTCACATAAGAGTGCCCTGTGAGTAATCTGGTTCGCTGCCCATCTGTCCGGACTGGGCACTTCTGAAAATCAATCCACTTTGGACTGGGATTTCTCAGTTGAGATGCCCGAGTTGCAAAAATACAACTGCTTCTTCAAGCCTCAATTTATGCACCTGGAAAGGGTGTGTGCCCGTGAATGTGTTTAGGGAGTATCATTCATCTGCCAGCATCTCAGAGAGATTTTATAAAATGTGGTTGATTTAAAAACTCTCTCATATCTTAGCTTTCACTCCCTCTTCTTCATAGTGCAGTTGAAAATAAAAAAAAAAAGATCAATCATGGCTAAAAGCATCATTGAAAAGCCAGATAAAATAAAAGATTCCCAAGAATCTTTCAGTGGTAGTAACTCCATTATTTGATTCAGACATTTCCAGACAGTGGACTGCTGCCAGTCTTTTCTCCTGGTAATCCAAATTTTAATGTCATGCACCCTAAAGATGTGCTGTGAAAGACGTGCTAATTACTAGCCCATGGACAGTTTTGGACTGGTCCTCATGGTGCTGTGGTCCCAGTGGTCTGCAGGAGCCAACTGGGAGCTACTGGCTTAATTACTACAGAGCCTGGCCCTACACTCCTTGAAATGAATGTGACTTTTTGTTTCTAAAAGACATTATGAGGAATATTATAGATTGGGTTAAAAATCTATTTATTATAGTGAGATCAACAGTAAAGAAAAAATCCTGAAACTTAATGGGTGGCACTCATTCCATCTCTCCATCTGTCCATCCATCCATCTGTCCGTCCGTCCATCCATCCGTCCGTCCATCCATCCATCCATCCACGCATCCATCCATCCATTCTCTTCAGTGGAGAAATTATCACCATGCTCAGAATCAAGGGCAGTTCAGTAACAGGTTCCAGGATGGTTTGGAGACCACATGTCTCCAGTAGGCAACCAAGAGTTTCTGGGTCATGGAGCAAGGATGTTTGTTGAGCTGACTTTGCAGTGTCCCAGCCACAGGGTGGGATGCCTCACCTCGTTTCAGATGTCCACACCATTGATATCCACCAGTGTGATACTTCCCAGTCACATACACACCTACAGTGTGCTGAGCACAGACCGTTTCATAAAATAAACTACTTATTAGTCAGAACCCAAGCCAAAAGCCCCTGTGACACTGAAGGCAAGTCAATAATAACTATCTCTGGTCTCTCCTGTTAACTCAGCCAAGGGAGTGGATCTTATGCACTTACCTCTTGGAACAATCCAATTTCAGGGTTGTGGCCATAAGTTCAATCCACCTTCTGATCTGATCCTTTCATAACTTTGGAAGCATCTAAAGGAAAATGCTCCTACCTTTGTGTTTGTCAAAATTAGGCACCTAGCATTACCCATGAGCCAAGATTTATAATGGACACAGAAGATTTTCAGAGTAGACAGCAGTCTATTTTATGGCACCTATGCCTGCTATAAAATTTACCCAACTCATTGTGAATTTTTGGTTAAAAGAGAAGAGTTTTGGCTCATGCTAGCCTGCCCCTCTGCTTCAGGCAGTTCAGTAATATGAAACATATAAAACTCAAGTTTTCATAGAATCATAGAGTGGTTTGGGTTGGAAGGGACCTTAAAGCCCTCCCAGTTCCAACCCCCTGCCCTGGGCAGGGACACCTCCCACCAGACCAGGTTGCTCCAAGCCCCCTCCAACCTGGCCTTGAACCCCTCCAGGGATGGGGCAGCCACAGCTTCTCTGGGCAACCTGGGCCAGGCTCTCACCACCCTCACAGCAAAGAAGTTCTTCCCCACATCTCATCTCAATCTCTCCTCTTTCAGTGTCAAACCCTTCCCCCTCGTCCTATGGCTCCCCTCCCTGATCCAGAGTCCCTCCCCAGCTTTCCTGGAGCCTCCTGAGGGACTGGAAGGGGCTCTGAGGTCTCCCCGGCGCCTTCTCTTCTCCAGGCTGAACCCCCCCAACTCTTGCAGCAGAGGGGCTCCAGCCTTGATTATATATGGGACAATTTGACATATATAATTTCAATACTGCTTTATTAAGTATAACCCATGCACGTATCTGCCCTGACCTTTGGATGACACACAGAGTTAATTTAGCTTGTCCAGTCACTGATTTGCATTCAGTATCACAAAAAATGGCTCTCTCAAAGCACTGAATTCATACGAAGGAAGATTTCTTTAAAGTCATGTTATTCCCATGTCTAGTTATTACCATACAGCCTTTTGGTATCACTGCTATTACACTTACTGCTGTTGTTTCATTTACTGTTAGTATCACTATTAGAGGTACCATCCTACGACTCTCAGGCAGATCTTGTTTCTGGTGCCTCAGGAGCCAGCGTGTGCCTTTGAGCTTTTTCACTGTCAGATCCCCATGTTTACCTCTTCCTATATTCTTAAAATTATTTATTTATTTATTTATTTTTGTTCATAGTGGACACTCTCGAGGAGCCTGGAGTGAGAAGGATTTTTGCTCATGATACTTCAGACACGGTGCTCCTACCTCTTATGTTGATTGCGGGGAAAAAGAAGAACAAAGCTCCATTCTCTGCTGCCCAGGGCTGAGACCATCTACTTACCTGTGCTAATACTGAGTACAAGCAGACAGAACCTGCATTTTTCTAGCTACCAGCTGTAGTAACTTCTCTTCAGATCATAAAAGAAAAGCAAACAGGGTTGGCTTCTGGTAGGTAAGCACGTAAATGGCAGCAGGAAGTTTTCCCCCTCTCCTGTGTATTAATTCAGATTATTTTCAAGGATTTCCCCATCCATGTGCTACAGGTCTAGGTCATCCCCTGCATCACGGTCCTCTACCAGCAGATGAGGTCTTTCAAGAAGCAAAACAGAGGATGCGGTGAGGTAGAAGGTGCAATGATTGTCAACTCGAGTACCCCTGAATTATGGTCCTCCTTAAAATTGCCTGGGGGAATGTCCAGTGGGGATGCCTCTCGCCTCCAGCCTCTGTCCTCTTGCACCCATCTTCCTTCTCTCAAAACCTTGTATTCCATTTCCTGGAGCGCAGGGACTTCAACCCTTTCTCAGAGCCACCTGTGTCCCTCAGTCCCTCATTCCTACCCCTGAAATAGCCCCTGAGCCTCCAGGTCCAAGCCTTTCTCAGCCCCACAGCTCGCTCTTCTGCCTGAAGCTCCCACCACCTCCCACATGAGGTTATGACCACTCACCTAGGCAACCTGATGGCTTCTGCCTTGCCATCAATATGCCTAATCACCTCTACTTCCACCTTACTGCTTCTTCTGTTGCTGCTGCCCCAATAATTATCATTTAGATGTTGCCAGAACTCATGACTTCAGTGGTGTAATAGCAATTTTGATGGGTGGTGAGTGTTCACCAATGACAGAATGAGTTTAATTCCCATCTTCCCTTTTCCTCAACCCCTGCCTCCCATCCCAGCTCCTCCACCACACTTTAGCTTCCCTTGATCTGTGATAATGCATCTGTCTGCAGGGTCACCTTCCAACCTCAAATAGAGAAATGCCCCAGGGCGAACAAAAATCTTCTACCTCCACAAGATGAGGGTTCCTCATCACGAGGGAGAAATGCAGAGAAGGGACATAAAAATATCTTCAGCTGCTTTTGACGTCAGGAAAAAAAATCACAAGGATTTGTCCCTAATTTATCTGTGTGAACGAGTCCCTATATTACGTACCTTAAATAAGGCCTTTTATTTCACAGCGTTACTAGCATACATCAATAAGACGATGTTTAGAAATCAAGCAAGCACATAAGTAATTTCAAAGGAGTACCATTACAGATTAGTTTGGCCCCCAAATTAAAGTGTTTCCCATCTGCTTTCATTCATGATTGTTAATTAATTGGTAGGTAATAAACACGGACACTAGCTTTCGCAGCTCTGCAGCAGTAGAAAGACAAAGATAGTATGGACTGGCTTTACTGGTGTTATTTTATTAAGCCACGGTCCAATTCCCAGCAAAAAGCAACTGCAGAGAAGATGCAGAGGTGCCTTCAAGCCATCTGCAGTCCCGCTGCTCTTTGTACAGCAGAGCACCGTCCTTTGAGCCTGGCCTTGCTGTGTTGCTGTGAAGGTGTCTCTTTTCACAGTTCCAGCCCAAAACTGGGGTGGCTGGTTGAAGTCCTTGGCCAGGGTTGGATCAGGGTACACCAAACCTCCAAGGCGGTCCTATTCCACTCCTCGCTTTGCTGTCAGCGGTTACACATGATCTTGTGTAACCCATGCAAGTGGAATTATCTCTCTTCATGGTAATTGCGCAAGTTCTTCCCGCAGCAAACCTGAGTGCTGTTAACATGGTAGGGCAGGAGGAGGCACCTCTGGTGTCTGGACAGCCAGTGGAATAGGCAGCCTGACCTTCACATGGCTAAATTTGGGGGATAGGGGTTCGTCGGTGGGACAAATCCTCAAGGGAACCATTTAGAAATAGGATAACTCTTTGGGGGGATCAGTGCCTTAATTCCACTGCACTTCAGTTGCACTAAGGGCTTTACAAGTGGGTAAGTAGATTGTTAAATTACTTAAATTTACTTATAATGACCATATAATTTACTTAAAAAGTAAATTATATGATCATTATTAAATGACAATAACTCGGCAGAAAAGTGCAATAGGAGTTGCTGGGGACCTGGGATGCAGTGAGGATGCAGATGGCTGGACGGACAACACCCTGTGGTCTCACCCCAGGAATTCCTGTCCTAGGCTACATGGTGAGACCACCCTGCTCTCCCCATGCTCTCTGCTCCCCACTCTGCCAAGTGCCACTTCTCCTGCAGGCAAGGTAGGTGTCACCCCCTCAGGGAGCCAGGACAGGCAAGTGCCAGTCCCACTGGGGCAACCTCAGAGAAGATCTCCTGGGGCTGCAGCCAGCCGCCTCTCGCTAGAGTGGGTGCTGCTTTCCCAAACCTGAAGAAGCATTATAAAGATATTTTTTGGCCAATTTTTAGGAAGGTACGAGTTACAGCATCTGCTTTGCCTATTTATATCCCAGCCAAAGGGACAGAAAGACCATTAGCAGCTCTACTGGTCTTTTACCGTTGGGTCTAAACACCCCTAACCCCAGAGGGCTTCGCAGCAGCAGGAAAAGCCCTATGCTTGTAAGGTCTGCAGCCGTTTATTACTTTTTTCCATCATGATTACCTTGGCTCCAGAAAGTTTTAATACCGTTCAAAATTCAATCCAGTTTTATTGACATCTCTAGTTTTGCCAAACAGTTAAACTGAAGCAGACGGCATGAATTTCAGTCAATCAATATTCATTTAAAACTGGACACCCATATGTAAGCATACTCTCTCCTTGGCAATGAGTAAGGAGGCTGAACAATCAATCCACACTTGTATTTAAACTCGGCGACTGTATTTTCAAAAACCCCCCACATAAGGCAAAATTGAATGGTTGAATAAGGCAACATGTGATTTCTGTTATGTTATTATTAATAATTAATAATTCACTTAATAACACAGCAGGAGCCTAATCCAAAGCCCACTGATGTCAATAGATTTCTTTCCAGAGTGCGCGGTAGCACCGGAACAGACACAAAGGCCCCCGTTTTTCACGGTATTTAAGCACCTACCTCCTGTGCTGGACTCAAACACCTTTACGAAGGTGCTTCACGGCCCCATAACTCAGAACAAGGCAATGGAGGGATTGTGATAGGACGTGCGGCGAGNCCTGGCTGCCGTTAACATCTTTAAGGCAGCTTCTGAGAAGTCCTGTGGCAGCCAGACACCCAGGACTGGGACAGCTGGACCTTCGAGCAAGTATTATTGTTGTTATTATTACCGTTTTGCCTCCCTAATTAACCAGTTGGGCGCTTGCCAGCTCTTTATATCTGTATTGTAAGGGTTGTTTCCATTGGGTTTAGGCAGACAGTCTTACTTTAAGGTCCCTATTGATCAGCTGCCATTCTCACATGGTTAAAGCACTCCTCTAGGGGAACTCTCTCGTGTTTTAAGTGCACACAGTTACTCTCATGACTGGCTTGTAAACAGGTTTTAATGGGGCTATTAGTGTAAAAGGACAGGAAACTTTCAAAACCAGCCTTTTAAATATTCATGAAGATGTTTAATCTGGTGCTTAATCACCACTGTTTGCATATCGCGAAAGGATGGGGAGGGGGGGGTGGCAGCAGTGCTCCACCGTTTGCTATCAACAGGGCATTAATAAACGCTTTTAGAGCCATGATTAACGCCCAAATCACAGCCAAACTTTTAACCAAGCATCCCCCTGCTTTTTGCAGAAGAGCTCCCCCAAAATGGGTATCCAAGCAGAGCGTTAGCTCCCAGGAGAGAAGGTCCAGGGCTGGGGCTCTGCGCTTGCCCACACTGAGCTTGGCCAGATCCAGACCTTCTGCTCTGCTGCACTGGCCGTGTCCCCAGACCTGAGCAACCACACACAGGCATCAGGGTGGACATGTCTGCCTGAGTGGGGGCTCCATAGTCCCCGGAGGATCACCCGAAGACAGCCATGGCCAGGTGGGAATTGCTGTGTCCTGTGGTTGTTCCCCACCAGGGCTGGATGGACCCTCCAGGAAACGCTACTCCTAGTAACAGGTTAATTCACTCAAGTTTTCTTCCCAGCCGAGCTCTGACTCGGACTTTGAGCTGGTATATGCTGGCTGAATTGGTGCAAGAGTGTGAAAGACCCTTTAGCCAGTTTAACCAGTGTTTTTGTCCCAGTGTCCCAGTCTCTATAACCCCTCCTGACCTTTCCTGGCTGTGTACATGATCACAGCCGTTTGCTCTCTGCTCTGGTCTGCCCCAGGAGCCTCAGGACTTGGGTAAAGGAGCGAGTGAAACACGGAATTTCAGTCCAGCTTCTGTGCTGCTTCAGGGATGGATTTTAGCCATTTGTTCGGTAATTTTTGTAATACATGCTTTATTTTCGTTTAAAAAATAAAAGCGGAAAGGATAGCATTTTCCCAGTGGGAGACACTTCATGCAATTTTAAAAATGTGCATTATTTAATCCAATAGGCATTAAGATGCCTTGAGCTGTTAACACCTGTTGTGGAAATCCATAATACACAGGCTTAAAAA
Organism: Arenaria interpres; assembly: GCA_013399435.1. Taxonomy (NCBI): domain Eukaryota; kingdom Metazoa; phylum Chordata; class Aves; order Charadriiformes; family Scolopacidae; genus Arenaria; species Arenaria interpres. The sequence continues at coordinate 8,375 of VXAK01022185.1, forward strand.
ACCAACAACCCTGAGAGACCCATAAAGGTTCCTGCAGAGCTGTCGTCGCCTCTTGTGTCAATGAGTACTTAAGGACCCTGAAATCTGCGGCTGAACTCACTTACTGAGCATGGGCTTTCTTCTCTTGAGCTCCAAAAAAAAAAATAAAAAGAAAATAAATTCCTTAGGATAATTTCATTGAAAAAAAAAAAAAAAGAGTAATGAATATGAAACACCAATGAACTGCATTTCTTCCACAAACCCCTCATGCATTTTTCATACGTTTCCCCACCCAGACGCCTAAATGCACCAGCTTATAGTCTACATTACTACCTTGTAAAACTCCATGTAAAACTTCAGCCAACGTCTTTTTTTAATCTTTAACACACTGTCATTTGTCAAACCCAGGCAGCCTGCCCTCAGACGGGGAGGTCACCTTTGTCTCCTTCAAAACTAAATAAAAAAATGAGGTTCCCAATAGGAAATACAAGGGGAAAGCAAAATTCCCCAGGGAAGGTGTGGGAGAAACTCCTCATGTGATTTTACTTTAGCAAGACCCGTGTCCACTTTATCTTCACAATCCAGAGGAACTAGTTATGTTGTGAAGTCTTGGCTGGGCTGAAGGCAGTGGAAATTTTGCTGCTGATTTAATGAATAGGACCCCTCTGATGGGGCCTCCTAAAATTTAGATAGCTGCCTTCAACAAGGGGCCAAGTGTCTGGTGGCATTCAAACCTCTCCAGGGTATGTTCCTTCGCCATCTACCCTGTTGACCCATGTCAGATTGTTAGCTCCACGTGGATGCTTCTTCCATCCTATCTAGCTCTCTAGCACCACACATGCCTTTTAGGCAGCTGAATCAAGCCTGAGGAGTCTAGGCTACACCTTGGAGTGATGTATTCAAGGCAGGTAATATGAACCATGGTTGAGGGACATGTATCTTCATTGCCTGTACACAATGTTAGGTGATGCACACAGATGGAGAGATGTCTTGCTCTTGCAGCTGGAGACACATAGTTATCTGCATGTGCTTTGGGGTTCCGGCTCCCAGCAGAGCTGATGGAGATTGAGGTGGTACAAGCGAATGATCTGATTGCCAAAACATCCATGTCTACTGCCATGTGAGATCACAGATGTCCAGAACCACCCTGGGGTATCACATACGAGAGGACTCTGTGTGAGCGGTTTCCTTCTGGAGCAAGAGTTAAGGCCAGATGAGATGAGCAGAGTCCCCTTTGACACAGCTGGACACATGTGTTGAGTCCCACTTTGAGCTCCGTGTATGCGGAGCCAAAGCCCACCCACTGGGTTGATCCCACACAGCCTGAGCTACATGAGGTGGGTCCCACCTTGCTGCAGGGTAAGATAAATCCTACAGCTGCAGGAGAGTTTAATCCTAGGGATTATTGTAAATTTTCCTACCTGCCTTTATTAACTAAATAATTTTATAATTAGTTTGCAGCACTCAAGGCGTTTCAGCTGTAGACATAGAAATCTCTGAGGAAAGCAGAGAATAACGAGATTGTTTATTTGTGGTTCCTAGGAAGTTTTTCACTGTGACTCTCTCCTGTGGTGAACTCCTTGGAGATAAGTGGGAATTTCATCAATTTTGTTAAATCTTACTTAACAGTCTGCTGATGTTCAGATGAGGATCACACGAGGCAGGAGGACAGGAGACACCATCCAGAAGGAAGTCAAAGGCAAAGCTGTCATTGATACTAGCAGAACCATGGTAAGGCTCAGATTGGGAGCTTGTGCTGGTTGGCTGGCACATGATCTGTGGAGACTACTCCAGTAAAAGCTTTGAAATCAAAGATTTTTTTACCTCAGCAAGTAAGTTAGAAGTTTTTCAATATTTTTCTTGATTTTTAGAAAGCTCTGTCTCAGCAAGGCACAGATTAATTACCATTTAGCTTTCGCTTGAGTTTTACAGCTTGGCACTTAGGTGTTTACGGCTTGCTTTCTTGAAAATATCTCGTAGTATTTACAGAATAGGGCTGGGTTGGCAACACAATCAGACAGGACCCTTTCTCCCAGGCGTAACTTCAAGTAAAGCTGCTCAAAACTATTCAGACAGAAAGTCTGAGGTTGAAGACATAGCTGTTACTTCCTTTTTGTCAATCACATGTAACTATTATTTTTTAATCAATGTTACTTTAATTGAGAAATGTATCATTTTACTTATAATAAAACCAGAAGCCTTTCCTCCTTGGTTTTGATAAATTTCAGTGAATTGCCTTGGGAAATATTTCAGTAACAAATGTTGGAAAAATGTAAGGAGAACTGAATCTATTTCAAATCCAGTGGAATTAAAGAAAGGTGATTTTTTTATATTTTTAACAAAAATGCTGCTTTTCTCTCAAGAATGTAAACCCAAATATTTTTCCTGGGGACATAAGGAACACATGGAGCAATCCTACTCCACCAGAGCAGTGACTCTTTACACTCACTTCTGAGATCTGTGGTGAAACTACACATTGCATCAGAACAACAAAAAAAGGAGAGATTTCAAAGCTGTGTTTCTAGCATGGTACCTAGATCATCATATTCTAGAAATTTTCCTCTCAGCTGGGTGCTTCAGACCAGCCTAATTTCTGTGGTCACTCCTGGCTGGTAATCATGGGGTTGAGATTAAATCTTGGTTGACCAACCTTGTTTTCTCCATCCCATGTGCTTTGGGGCAAATCCATGGTTCAGTGCCCTAACTCTTCCTCATTAAATGAGAATCACAGAATCACAGAATCACAGAATCTTAGTGGTTGGAAGGGACCTCTGAGATCATTGAGTCCAACCACATTAAAAAAAAAAAAAAAGTAAACAAACAAAACCACAAAACAAACAAACAAAAAACCAAAAAAACCCCACCCAAACACAAAAACACACCCACAACCCAAAACAAAACAAAAACCCCCCACAAAAACCAGAAAAACCACATAAAAAAACCCACCCACCAACTAAACCCCACACCCACAACCCCACACACAACACCCCACCACAAACCAATAATCTTGGGCACTAGAGCATGCAAGTCATGGTCAGCAGTTCATCATGTAGGCTGCATAGAAGTGACAATTCTAGGTATTTTTTTGGGGGGAAGAACCCAATAACCCAAACAAGAGGACATCTTCATGGCCATTTTTGCAACTGCTGAGGCAAAGGGCACAACTGAGTGGAAATAACTCAAAGAATAGAGCAGTTCTGGGAAGATCCCCAAATAGATGTTTATTTTGAACCCTCACACCCAAGCCTGGAAGACCCTGTTCTTTCTGCAGGAGTCATGTATTAGTGTTCCAGCTGAGGAACATGCATTAGCAACTCTTAGTCTCTTGTACTGAGCATTATGTCTCATCTTTGGAGTCAGATTAACGGAGATTAGTGGTACCACTTAAGAGTTTAAACGTCACACTGACCCAAATTGGTTGTGCAGGCCCAATGTATAACGCTGTTCATGCCGGGCTCTTAATGTCCAGAAAGTGATTTCACTAATTGTTTCAGAGAAGAAAGCTTGTGTTACTTTCTGCTCTAATCCTGAAGTACACCCCCACCCCAGCCCCGGCTTTTCACATCCACTGTCAAACACATCTGGTTACCCATCTACATAAGTATTCATTTAATAATCAAAAATCATTTTGTTTTAGCTCCAGTTGGCCTCTCTGCTTGCCTTCCACGACACAAAAGCGGAGTGATTTCATTCGAACCCGTCAGATGTCTGCTCCAGTTCTCACTGGGAGTGACACTGGACTTGGGGAAAACACACACACACAAAAATAAACAGGCAAAGCGCTGCTGAAACTGCTGCGCTGTATTAAAACAAATGGTTTTAATTATTTTAAATGAGATGTCTTGGCATAAGCCACACTGAAACTAAAAACAGAGGAAGCAAAAATATTCTTGTTTAAGACTACAGAAATGGAATTGATCCTAATAATTCAAGTTTATTTTTGTGCAATAATTACAGAAAACCTCTTGCATTTCTCTGGCTGTGTGACCAAAACCAATTTGGAAACAAGCTGAACTTTTCAAGAAATCGTTCACTTAGTTGGATTTGGTCCTGATGCCATAAAAAATACAAAAGAATAAAAGAAAAACACTTCCTTAGTGTTGCTTTTAGCAGTTCTCATGGGACCGTCTACTGATGTCAGCTGTTTTTGGATGGGGCACTAAGAACAAGGTCTCATTTCCTTGTTCTTGGGCCCAGCAGCCCTTGGCTGGCTTGTGGTCTTTGTTCTACCTTAAGCATCTGCAGAAACATCTGGGAGCAAGACCCAATTTATGCCCACGTTTCAGCGAAGAAGTTGTCTTGATGTATGTGACCAGCTTCTCCACCCAGTCAATGGAGGGACATAGATGTCTTTGCAGGAGATTGAGCGCCTGAGTTAGGCAGACAAGTTCTACCTTGGTTGGCTTTCAAGAGCACCTGCCCTTCTCCACTAGGCAGAAGAGGAATTTATGTGCTTATTTTAAGAGGACTCCCCCTTCCCTAAATAATGAAGATGGAGATACCTGAGTTAGGCAGGCTAAATCACCGAAGCGACATGTCTTCTGGCTCCGCTGAAGAGCAGCAAGTGTCAGGGTGCCATGGTTTACTGTCTCCTCCCGGTGACTGGCCAGATGTGTGCTCTGCTTGAAATTAAATTAACCCAAGTCCAGGAGACAAATTCCCACCTCTCCCAAGAACTGCTCAGGCAGCACTTTTAACAGTTTACGTCCATCTCTCCAGTAACACGTTAGAGCCACTGCGCTTCCAACACCCTCTCAGCAAGGAGAGCGCTACCTATTTACCACCACCCCTTCCTGCAGCACCTGGGTTTCTCCCTTGGGGTTTCTTCATCGAAACACTGACCCATCCTGACCCTGTTTAGCTGCTGAGATCTGACAAGATCACAGCCCGAGGTGGTATGGCTGAATTTACATGTGCTTAACAAATTGCCTGTTCACTCAATTACATTTTATTTAATCATCTGTAATCATATAAATTATGCCTGATGGTAGTAAATGTTCGTGTCAGTTCCTAATTACAGATTGATTAATTGACTGTGGTGATTTGTATTACTTATATAAGAATATATGAAGATGATGATAAATTATGATTAGTATGCAATGTTTCGTATGAAACATAGCCAGAACTAGGGGAAACTTTTCTCTCCTTGACACTTACGCTCAGTGTATCAGAGCCGGTTTGCATTATCCCATGTCCCCAAAAGGGACACTTTTACTGTATAAGAAAAAGAAGACAAAGAAAGGGGAAATACGGTCTGTGTTACTTTGTGCCTCTGATGAAGCTTCAAGCAAGTAAAAAGTTCTTGAAAGATTTCCAGCCATCAGGAATCTGCCTGTGGCTGTCTACTCACTTCAGCATTGATCTGGACTGCTCACCAAACTCAAGTTTTAGTATGACAGTCAAGAAAGTGGGAAAAAGTATTGTGCTGATTTGATTTGGATGGGACAAGACCTCTCACTGCTGTCCTGACAACTCCTTCAAGTTTGGAGGGCTGCTGCTATAAGCCCACATTTACCATGAAACAGAAATACCATTTCCTGAAGAACACCTACTTTCTCAGAGAAATGCTGGGCAGATGAATGATTTGTTAAGAGCTCTGACCTGTGGGGTCAGGTGATTCTGCGTTGTCTTAACCCTTCCAAGTTCATGTCTTAAACAGAAAGAAATTCAAAACACATAAAGGATCTCACCAATCCCATACTTACTTTTCCCTGAAAGGCAACACATCTCAAGTGTAGGTCAGATGAAGACTTCACTTTTGGAAACATTCCCCACCTCCATGACCCTTCTGAGTACAATCCATCCTATGGCTGTTTGCAGTCCTTTTTCAGAGAGTAGAGACTTGTCTCTCTGTTGGAAATATTTTTGTATTTTTTAAATTTTATTTACATTTAATTATTTTTTATTAGAATGGGAGCAATAAGAAATTCTCTGAGTTTGCAAAGAGCCAGGGGAGGGGAACCTGGTGTGTTTTCCTACATATTCATACATGGGATTCACTGGCTTAGTGTTTCATTGTCAAGACTGATACCACGAAAACCTCCCAACCACAGAAGCTGATCCTTTTCCCCATCATGGTTTTATGATTTGGGTTCTCTCCTAAGAGATCTGTTACCCTACCGACTATCTCAGAATATTCTGTTTTTGATGTGTTGCTCACAGCAAATCCCCTCTGGGACCAGGAGAACCTGGGCACCTGGGTTTGGGTTAGGCTTTGGCTGGGGTGGAAGGCTATGAAAGTTGGACATTGCAGTGCTCACCACAGCAGAACTGTCAGCTATGAACAACTCTTGCAGGACTTTCTGGAGATCTCTTACATGGTATTTGCACTTTTCATGACCATATCAGTCATGAATGTACTCAGATTTTAACTCTCAGTCATTCCCAGAAGATACTGGAAGTTTTTTAACTTGTCTGTCATTACTGCCACTCTGTTTCTTGTTAATCCACCTCTCAAGGTCATCCAGCTCCTCCTGCAGAGCATGTCAGGCCTCCCCAAAACGATGTCTTTTGCCTTTTCAGAAAACATTATTAGAAAATGATGTTTTTGTACCAAGGTCGCTCACAGACATTTTAAATATGACTGCTGAAAAAATGATCCCTGAGGAAGCCCACTAACAAGCTGTCCCCAGTCCAGTACTTCTTCTGTTACTGGAGACTCTTGTTTCCCCTACAGGTAAACACCTTACAATTTTCTTTCTAAACCCCAGTTTCTCCAGCTGCGCTAATCCAGCTAATCCCTCTCTGAAGCAAGGATAAGTGACACCTATTTCATTTCCTTTTCTAAAAGTTAGGTTTCTTATCAGAGGAATATGCTAAACACAAGAGACACTGTCTATCTTTGGAAACCCCAAGTTATATTTAAGATCACAGCACTACATCTGCAGCCGTTCTTCCCTCCGAATTTTGTTCTGCTTTTGCCATCTTACTGAGGTTAAAGCACTTTTTAATCTGTAAAATTAAAGGTCTAATTTACTTTCCTACCACTTTATATCTGGGATGGAGATTCTCCAGTGCATTCGCCTAGACTGCATTAAGATCTCCATCATTTTCTTAGATTTCAGAGGTGGTAATTTCCATTTTTCTGCCTTCTTCCTCGGTGTCCAGCCTGCCTGTGCTGCCACACTCAGCTGCAACCCCTCCCTGAACTCTGAACCAAGGTACATGGCTGGATGTTGAGAAGCAAAACAAGTGTTTGTCTGACAACCATCTGATAAGAAGCTTTTCTTAAAAAATATCTCCTCTCCCCCGTACCCTCCAGGAACCCAGGCACATCACCATGCAATGGTCTTTCTCGATGTTTTGTCAAAGGGGATGTCTATCCTTACATCCACAGGATGGGTGACCACCTTGTGGCCATTGTCCATTCAAGGAGCCCTTCTCTGGGCTATTACTGTGGTGATTTGTGAGATCTCAACTCTTGGGAGAAACTTTCAGATAATTCCCCTTCTATGGTCCGCTCCAAGAGGAGGTTCTGACCGATCCACAAAGGGTAAGAGTGGGAAGACATTCCAAACCCCCATTTCCTGAACGACAAATAACTTCAACAACTTCTTGTTCTCCTTATACTTGACAAATCTAGCATTTTCGATTAATATTAATAGGTACGACAAAGGCAGCCTGTTTCTTAAACCGGAATTTCGTACTCTAAAATGGACATGTTACTGGTTCAAACAGAACATAGGTAACATAAAGCAGTTATCCAGAAGGTAAACCTTTTATGTGGATCTATCTGCTTGTCTTCCACTCTGTCTTGTCCATCTGCTGTCAGTGTTAAACCACCCTGGACAGGTGAGTGAGATCACAGCTTTGCCTTGAGATGTGTCTCAGCATCCCCCAGCTTTGACAGGAGAAGACCTCTCTGCAATGGGTGCTCCTGCAGCTTGGGCTTCCTCCCCCTGGAGCTCATGGAAGAGGCTGGGCAGTGCAGGGAGGTATTTTAGCACATGACACTGTCATGACTTCCCTCCCAAAAGCACAAATTCTCTTTATTTTTTTTTGCTATTTGCTTCCTTTTCCCTGTCACAACACAGTGGGTTTTTCTCAGTTGCCTTTGCAGCCCCCCTACAGAAACTGTCCTGGTGGACACCTGCACCTCACCGGGACCTCTTGCTGCAAAGCAGAAACCCTCATTGTGCTGCCCACATGAATGTGATCTTGGGTAAATTACTTACCCATCAATGCCTTGGCTTCCCTACCAGAAAAAATGGGTACAAAACCGATTATGTAGGGATGTCTATTTAGCTAATGCTTATAAAGAGCCAAGGGAGCCTGGCATGGTGCACGCAATAGAAATATCTACCATGTTCCTGTTGCTAACGTGGTCACTTGCATTCCTGTGTGTAAATAAATCTTGAAGGGGAAAAGCCTTTTGGATGACCAGGGAATACATAAATGCTTGAAATGTCTCATCCATTTATGGTGATCCGAATTTCTGAGCTGGAGCATGAGCAGAGTTGTTCTGTTTTGTTTTCACTTAGGTCTTCAGCCTTACAGTTTTATTTTCAGGCTTAACTATATTCACTTTGGGACAGAGAGCACCTTTTTGCTCCATGCTTCTGCCCTGCAGCACATCCCAGATGTTGCTGCTGGAGAAAGGGATGCCTAGGAGGGACCAGGAAGCTCCTCCACTCACCCATCTACCTCCTCATCCACTCACCGCTTGGTCCATCTACTCCCTCACATGCAACAAACTGAACCAAACTAAACAACGCCCCATATTTCCCACTGGCTTTGAGCCTCCTCAGCTCAGAACCTGCCATCAGACTTGCCAAAATTAGCTCCTTTTACAAGTTTAACAAGGAATGCCCCCCCCCCTTCTTTTTTTGACAACCCTCTAACGCGTTGCATGAGCAGGGCAGAAAACGCTTCCCGGCAGCCCAACCGACATTCCCATAACCAGCTGTTTAAATCACCATAATTGTTTTTGCAAAACTGATCTGCGCAGGCAAACAAGTAGAAAGAACTTTTTAAAAATGCAGGAGATCTGCAGCTGCTGCGTTAGTACCAGTTAATTCTCCTCGAAGGTGGTTAATGGTGCGCCGGGCGGAGCGGAGGACGGGGCGGGCAGGGCTGGGGAGGGAAGGTATCCTTGTGAGTGATGTGCAACGCTCAGGGGTCAGAGCATTACAAAATGATTCTCTTCAATTATTTACATCCTCCAATCTATTGCGTGGTGGGGCCGGGGCCTGCTGCAAGGAGTTTCTGCTGCCCTTACGCCGCTCCCCCGGCGTTTTTGCCTTTTTCCCCAGGAATGGCGTTCATTTAAATAAAAATAGCCTGGTGCAATCCTGTCCTGTTTCCCCATGAGTGATGAAAATTCGGAGAGGAGGGAGGGTGGTACCAGCTGCCGCCGCTCAGCGTTGGGGAACTTTTTGCTCCCCGGCATCACAACCTCCGCGCCTCAATCCTGTGGGTCCATCCTGTAGGAGCTCCTGGTGGGGGGAAGATCCGAGGGCACGGCGTAAAAATGAGGCCGGGAGGGAAAGATTAAGGCTGCCAGTTTCATAACCGATGAACTATCCCCGTTATCAGCAACAATGAGGAAGTTTAAAAGCTTCGCTCCCCCTCTCCCCCTACCTCCAAACCTTCAGCAGAAAAATCCAACTTAATTTTTCTTTTTTTTTTTTTTTTTCTTTTTGGGACAGCATTAAGG
>VXAK01022188.1:7384-35316 GCA_013399435.1 Arenaria interpres
GTGTGCTCCGACGAGAGGGGCTGGGCCGAGAACCCGCTTGTCTATTGCGACGGGCACGGCTGCAATGTCGCAGTGCATCAAGGTGAGTAGGCAGGTGAGTGCCAGCTCACCCGCTCGGGCCTCCAGCCTTGCCACTTCCTTCTGGATGCTCCCTGCCCTCTTCCCTTAGGCCTACTTCCCCCCCCGCCCCCACCCTTGCCGTTTTTCTCCCCTTCTTCTTTCCCTCCCCCCTTCCAGCTCCTTCTTGTCACCCGTGAAGCCCATTTCTCTCTTTCTGTGGCCACGTGCTTTCTGGTCTGACCTGTCCTGTCATCTTCTGCCCTTCCAGTCTGTCTGTCTTTTCCCTCATGTGAGACTTCCTGTATTATGACTTCCTATATTATGGCTACGAGAAAGGAAGAACCCCCCTTCCAGTTTTTTTTTTTCCTTCCTCCTCTTGCTGTGTCTGTGTTTTCCAGTCTGCCTTGGCACCCTGTTAACAAGCTCGGCTGCAGCAGTTCAAAGACTAACTAAAACTCCTTTTTCTTCTTCGCGGAACTTCTTACTAATCTCTCTTCTGGCAATTGTTGCTGTATCTCTGTCTTCCCGTGCTTGATCCCTGTTGTTCCTGCCTTTCCCAAGTTAGAAAAAAATATGTGAGGGGCAGTCAGTAGACTAGGAGGGTTTAGGACTGGAAGAGAACTGTGTGTAGGAAAGACTTAGCTGTCATGTGATTTCTTCCTCTGCCTGCCTTTCCTTGAATGTCATTTGGCTGATGTTTCCTAGTAGATGAAGAGACTTCCTGTTGTGGTTCTGCAGGGGGAGGGTGCTAGTCGAACGGCTGGTGCTGGATTTGTTTGGATTAGTGGAGGCTGGTTGGTTGGTTTCCAGCTCAGCTCAGGAGCTGGCATGTTCCCTCTATGTGTGATTGTTTTGTTTCTGTCAGTGGCTTGACCCCTCTTGTGAGAGCAGAGGAGAGACTGGGTTCTGCTGCGTATGTTGTAAGAAGGGAAGTTATGATGACTTTTGCTTTATGGTAGCAGAAATAAGGAATAAGATGGTAGTTTATCAACTGCCAGGCAGTCGTATGAACTCTGTGGCTGGCCCTTTGATGCTTTCTAGGTGGTGGAAAAACTTGGAGGAGAGAGAAAATCAAAAATCCAGTTCATTAGTCTGAATGCCTAACACGGATGAAAATAGTACTAATGTGTGTCTTATGCTTGGTCTTGAGTTGTGTTGGAAATCATATAGTAACTGTTTGTTTCAGGTATATGCTCCTCTGCAAACTGACAAGAAATAGTGAGAAATAGTAATAATTTAAAGAGATCTGCAAAGGAATTCACTTACTTGTGTTAGTGTTGGAATGAATGCAGAAGGGAGCTGACAGGACCTGTGAAATTAGGTTTTGAGTCGATTTTCTGTTGGCTTAGGAGCTGAGTAGTGTTAATCGGTAAGTTAACTCTGTTTTGGTGGAATCTTAGGATCATGAAAAAGAACACTAAAACATGAATACTTTTAGAAGTTGTACCTGAACCAGCTATTACTCTTGTATTATCTTAGGCATTTTCCTTTGCATCTAGAGCCTTGCTAATGTTTTCAGTAAAAGAATTTAATCACAGCAGCAGTTGGAGCTGAAATAGTAGGAACAACAAAAGTCTGTTTTAGGAAGTATTCCTAATATAGAGATGCACTTTGGTAAATTGGGTACAGGAATATTGAACTTTTTTTTAAGGTCAGATCCAAATCTGAATTTGAATCCAGCACAAAGTGTGCAAAGTACTGCCTCTTCTAGGTCCCAATGCTGTTGTAGAGGGCTTTAGAAAAGAACTGTGTGTTTTGATTTACTGTACCATTGATGTTTTACGTTTTGGATTTGATGCATCATGTGAAGGTGGTAGGGGAAGCGTGTCTGCTCTTTTCGTAGTCTTTCTGTAGCAAAAGTAGTAGCCCTCATGGTAGTAATAGTTTGTAGTCCTTATTTGAAGTTCAGACAGCAGTATTACCCGTGAGACTTTATTAACTGCATTTTTTCGTTATTATAATTATTATTAGTTCAGAGGAAACTGCCTTTCAAGTGTTAAGCTATTGGCAAGTTGTGGAGGACAAAAATCTCTTAATGTGTTTAAAGAAGCTTTGCATAGTAGTGGAAATATAAACCAAAGGAGGTCGTAGGACTCAATAAACAGTATCACAGTGTATCAGAGCACAAACCTGTGGTGGGCTTTTTTAGGCCTTAGGTGTTCTCTGTTACGTTTGCAGATAAAAACAGTACTTTACTTCAACTTTGGTCTTTGCCTGACTCATGTTGCCTTTGGATCTAGTTGCCAACCTCGTCTCTGAGTTCCATTCTGTAATTAGTTTCTTACTCTGCACTGTCTCTTGCTAATTTAAATGTGCATTTAAAGTCTCTCTCTTAATTTCTAAAGAGGAATTCAAAGTCTCCCTCATCTGTGGTTAATGTAGATGCAGCAAAAACAAGACGTTTTTTCTCATGTTAAAGAACTTTATTGTACAGTAGAAAGGGCTTATCAATATAGTTTGGTCTGTCAGTACTTGCATAATGTATTTGAAAATCTGACAATATGACTACATGTGTGTATATATTAGGAAACTTTTTCATTGACTTTCCTTTGTAGAAGGAAAGGTGTGTTATCCAGGCATTTTTTATGCTACTATTGCAGTAGTGGTTTTATTTTTCTTCTTCAGGATAGCAAAAAAACAATAATATTTTTCCATGTACACTAGAAGATGTTAATTTAATCTCAGCTTTTATCTTAACTATAAATTTATCATATATCTGTATTTTTTTTCTATAACCAGATTTTCTTATTTAAGTGACATATGATTGTGAGTTGAGATACTGAAAATATGATGTCAGATTCAGAATTACTTTTTTGTTTTTTGAGGAAAACGTTTGGCTTTTTGATTCTTTGTTATTAGTTGTTAAACCCATTCAGATAGAATATACTTAAAACACTTGTGTTTCTGTATTTTCATTCCCTCAGCAATTCTTAAAGTTAATTGATCTGTGCATTTCAAACATGAACAGTATTGCCAAATTACTAATCTTTTTTTTTTCTTCTGTGGAATTTCTTATCAAACTCCAGGGTTTTTTCTGTACTATAAAAATACAGATTACAGTCTTGTAGAAAAATCTGCATGTCTCAAAATCTTTATTAAGGATATTTTTTTTTTTTTTTTTTACCCTGGCTATAGTTGCAACAGATCCTAGCCCTAATGCTCAGTTTAGTTTGCATTTGCAGGTCCATGTGAAAATGATGGGTGTTTGTTATTCTGAAGTGTTTTACCTGCTTTGCTGGTAAATAAATAGTGAAACAGATCACATGAAACATTGCTGCTCTTGAATGGTTATATTACTTTTCAACTAATCAGTTTTTTTTTTTTTTATGTAGCAAATTTATTTAATGAATTTTGCATAAATTTTTAAGTGGAAGCTTATTGTACTTCATTTCTAGTACCACTGTGATAGGATTTCATGTGCAATGTATAGATGTCAATTTGACTTACTAAAATGATGTGAGATCAGTTAATACTAAGCTTTTTTATAATGTGTACTACTGTAATGCTGCTTGTGTTTGCTGAAATATTTTGTCTTGTTCAAAACAGCTTGCTATGGAATTGTTCAAGTACCCACTGGACCTTGGTTTTGCAGGAAGTGTGAATCTCAGGAAAGAGCAGCCCGAGTGGTATGTGCTTCGTTTATTAAGTAATGCTAGTTATAATGCTTGTGTGGATAATATTTACCCTAGTATCCCAGTAATAATAGAAAATAGCCTAGCTTTCTGTCATAATTGCATCTAGATGCTAGTCAGACTTTTTTATAGTGGAAATACATAACTGTCTCTATTCTGATAATTTTTGCANATAACTGTCTCTATTCTGACAATTTTTGCAGGGAATGAGGTGTTTTTTCCTCCTTCCCTTCCCCCCCCAGGCTGTTCCAAAAATCATTTTCTTCTTATCTATGTTGTGGGTTTTGTGTAATTTTGTCAGTTTAATACTTACATAGTTAGGTATGGGGAGGAAGTAGAATCTGTGTCCAATTTTCTTTTACAGCAACCTTAGATTCCCAGTTGAAAGCTTAACCAATAAGTAGTGTTCTTAATTTTAATCTAATGCTTACTTGGAAAGTGATACTTCTAGTTGAAGAAACGTTTTCTTTCTGTCTTTTCATTTTTCTTATGGTAAATATTGGGGATTCAAATAATCTTTCAGAACAACAACAAACCCCAACACTTTTTTTTTTCGTGATTACATGAGGGTTTATTTTTTTTTTTTAAATCAGGCTTGTATGTTATTAGATCAAGCTGCATGATATCAGGCATTTTTAGAAAAAGATAATCACATTTCTCACTATTTGACGCTTTTTAGTTTGTCTTCCAGCAAAACATAAAGTGAGAGTATTTAGGCTCTCACTAAGAGTGAGGACTCAAACTCACTAGAACTAAGCTATTCATTTGCCTCTGAAAATGTTTTTTGTATAAAAATTGGAAGAGGAAGTGGTGCAGCATCTTAGGGCAATGTGTAAACTACTTCTAACTTTCATATCTAAAGGCAAATGAAGAGCCTGAGACCAAATTTTCAATTAATGTTAGCGACTGGCAGTTTACGTGAGATATTTGCTGTACCTATTTCCTTTTCTAATATAAAGTACTGTAGGAATGATAGGATGACTTAAAGTTGCGTGAATTTTTGGCACAGAACAGAAGAATCTTGTTCCTCTACTTTTTCTCCAACTTGCCTCTAATGTTTTAATGCTCTAATAACCTAGACTTTGTTGGTGGGCAAAGCGGGCCAGTTGGTGGGAGCAAGAATGGGTTGATTTCTATGTGCTCTTAATATTTGTCAACAGAAAATCAAAACTGGCACCCTTTCTAAAGAAAGGCTGTTTCTTTTCTTGGGAATACCATCAGCAATGTAAAGTTTTAAGAGCAGCATTTTTTAATGTTGCTGAGTTTGATGTATACAGATTGACAGCAAAGTTAAAAATATAGAAATTAAAAATATAGAGGGGGGGAAACAAGAGATGGTGGCTAGGAGGAGGATTTTTCTTGTGCATGATAGGGAATTCTCATCAGGATTTAGAATATAGTTATTCCTGGCTTCTCCTGACACAAGGAATGAAGGAGAACTGTACTGAGTTCTAAAATGAACAATGTCTTGTTGCATTCCAATAACTTCTTGAATTTACCAAAGAGAATAGCTTTGATAGGCGTTATGCTGCTTTTCTTCTCTGTTTGAAATTAAGAAGGAATAGTGATGAACTTAACTGAATTCTTCGCCCGGTGTGTTCTATTCTTGTTTCCGCCTAATGGAGTCTCTTTATGGTACAGTTCAACAAGTTGATTACCGATCTTGTTTTGGGGAAAAAAAACCAACTTCCTATTTATAACATAGCATAGGTGTAAATGGTTCTCAAGTAAAACTACTTGTGTGTGAGGTGGAGCAGATTGGCAACAGTTGAAGTTAGAACAGCTACTTGTTATGTTAGGGAGTTAGAAACATGGTGGCTGTCTCTGAGGTGTCTGGGAGAAGCCCTTACAATTCACAACCTAAATTGAAGCTCTGACTTCAATATGAAAACTGGAACTTTATTGTAACTGGTTTATCAGACTCAGAAGTTGTAACATGCTTACTTGAAAAAGCAACCCTCCGTATCATTGCTGTTGCAGACTGAAGCTTAGTTTTTCTGTTGGTCTTTTTGTCTAGAGACAAATTAAATTAACTACTACATTCAGCATGCTTCTACTTACTTATTTTTAATCTTTAAAACTACCCAAGTCTTGCACTGAAGGCATATTTTAACCTGCTGATGCTGTCTGCATTGTGTGTTTTTTGGGGGTTCTACTTGCCAGTTGGGGTGACATCATGACAAGGGTGTGTTGGTGGTTGGTGGGGTTTTTTTGGTGTGTGTTTTTTTGTTGTTTTTTTTTTTTAAGCTGCTGTTACTGGGCAAATAAATCCATTCTGGTAAGAGACAAGGGTTGATCGCTTGTACTGCAGTTACTCTTGCTTTAACAACTGAAAGAAATAGACTGACTCGGGAGCATGTAACTGAAGTAGATGGGTCACCAGAGAACTTTGCCTAACAGCAGGTTGGAGTGGTTGGCTTCCCATGCACTTTCAGCTGTTACACACTGATGTCTACTGGGTTCTCTTTTTTTCAGTGTGCTGCTGCTAAGCTGGTACATACTGCTTGTCAGTGAAAGCAGTGGCTGATTCTTTTTCTTTTTTTTTCAGCCACAGAAGCCTCCTGGCTGGTTGACTTGTGTGGTTTTAGTAGTAAGGTAGCAGCCAGTGTCTTGGTTTTTGAATGGTCAACTACTCATTGGAAAGCGCAGTTCCGTACCTGGCAAGTCATACTGATTCTTTCCTCTAGTAGAGTCATGTTTGTGCGCGTGAGAGAAACTGTGATCTTTGTAAACCTGAACTGTTTGGATAATGGACACACTGAGGTGTCTGGTAATTATTTGGCTTACCTTATAATCATGGATATGTAGTACATAATAAATAGAAAGCTGTAATCCCAGTATACACTTTTTACAATCACTGTGTAAGTTTTTAACTATTGCTTGAAAAGTCTTAGTTTTACTTAAATTAGCTAATTTGTCTTGGCTGACCCATGGTGAGCTTGGAATGTGAATCTTTTATGATGGGTGACAACCACTCCCAGCTTTGCCTGTGTCAGCACCGGCTGTTGTTGCCCGGCATAGGGGGCCCTTTTGAGGTCTTTAGATATACCTGAACTTCTGAATCAAAAAGCAGGGCAGATGCATGTTGATGTAGGAAAAAGTAATATTGGGGTCCGTGTGAGGATGTATGCATATGGAGTAGTACGTAAGGGACTTTGGGTCTTGGGGAATTGGATGGCGTCCAGGGACTGATAGTACTGGTATCCAAAGAGAGACTAGAGAAGCTAAGTTTAGGAGGTTTTGAACAGTTGTGCTACAAGACTTTTTTCCCCCCATCATCCTATTAAATGTCAAACATCTTTCTTGATGATCTTATTTTAAGAATGATTTAATTATAGTATATAGTGGAGTATTAAAAGACAACGTCTTTATGATTTACTACAAGCTACTGTACTATTTATGCTTGTCACGAAGGAGCTGGAACAATCCATGTAACAGAGATACCAGGCAGTGCAGAGGGATCCAACATTTGTACAAACAGTTAGCCTGGTCAGGCTTATTAGCTGTGTGTAGGTGCTGGTCCTTGTGAATCCAGCTCGACTCAGAGAGACCGGGAGATCTCCGTTCTGAACCTCCGAGTTATGAATTCCAGGAAGTTTTACTACCTCAAGCACAGACCAGCTTGTAGATGTGAAGTCAAGTTTGTTTACAGTGTTGCAAGGGAATTAATATACTGTTGATCTGTTTTGCTGGAATATGTCTATTATAAGCCTGTCACTGTGTCTGGAAGAATCAGTTTGGACTTGGTACAAATTACTTTAATGTCATAAAGGTGGTGTTTTTTCAACTTGGCATTTCTCTGTTAGTTTTTTTTTTTTTTTTTGATGGGGTGGCTTATGAGGTTGAATGTGTTCCTGACCAAGAACTGAGTCAGCACATTTGTGCAACAGTACAGCTGGTCTAATGAGCCACCTGGATTTTAGTCCTGTGGAATGTGTTGAGGGGGCTGTGACTCCCTGCAGAGCTAGCCACATAAGATTTGAGATAGCTGAGATCCAGATGAATACCGCATCTAGTGTAAGTGCACGTGTTTCTTGGAACGCTGTGGGGACACCAAAAGCCTGTCAGTGCAGTCAGTTTAGATCATACAGTGTGTGTAACTTAAGGATTCAGAGCTGTAGAAATGCAGCTATACTGTTTACCTCCAAAGCCAGTTCAGGTACGTTGTGCTGTCATAGTGATAGGTTCCTGCTGGTAATCCTGCCAGACCTGAGCTGTTCCTGCATCTGTTGCGCAGATGATCCACTGTCTGAACACTTTATTTTTTATTTTTTTTTTTAATTCTTTAATATAACAATGGCTGCAGCTCTCTCCAGTTCCCTTTTTTTAAAAAAAATAAAAATATTTCATCACATGCATCTGCAAGTTTGTTATTGTAGAGTTGCTCGCAAGAGTTGTATGATGTATCCGCAGTTTAACACCCCACCCCCAGCATTTATGTGATATAAAATAACCACAGTTGGAGTATTACTTGCTTTTTGCCTCAGCAGAAGGAGGCAAAGGAGGAGGAAATAGGAATGTAGGCTTTCGATATGCAGATAGGTTTGTGATCAGAGCTCTGATAGCTCTGGCTCAACAGGCTGCCTCCAAGGGAATGGGATCTCTGTGCCTGTGCTTAGGATCAGTTTTGGTGTGGTTATGACACCTGTATCTGTAAGCTAGAATGCACACTGATAAATATGGTCACAACAGAGGTGAACTAAATTTTAGAAGAAGAGTTCTTGCTGTTTTCTTTTTTTCCCTTCAGTTTGAAATACTGACCAGCAAATCATTCAGGACAGGTATACTATGCATTCTCTTTGAAGATATCTCTTGAAATAATTATTAAAGAAACTTTGAAATGAATGTTTTTTCAATGTGCATCCATAATTTTCCTTAAAGTACTAAAATTCTGATATAAAATGTCCAACTACTTTAAGAATACTTTATCAAGTAGTTGAAAAATTGATTTAGTTTTGAGCATATAACAGAAATTGACCCATGCACTTTTGTTATTTGTGTGACTTACGCAGCAGTAGAATAGTAACCTTCTAAATAAGAGAAGGAGAAGTGACTGTAAAATACAAATTGCTGGTAGATTTTTTTTTTTTTTAATAAATATGTGAAACTGGTACTTATTAACAATATTCTTCTGCTTCCCCCTTTCCACAAAAAACCCCAAACCAAGAACACGGTCTGGTCTTTTATGAATGGCTATGCGGTCTGGAAGGCAGTGAATGTGTGTAGCTGGATAACTGGAATAAAGAGTCTGACTAAAGATACTTAGGCACAGCAAGTTGTATTGGGTTTGCATGACAAAGTTTTGGTAGTGGGGGGGTTACAGGGGTGGCTTCTGTGTGAAGCTGCTAGAAGCTTCCGCTGTGTCCAATAGAGCCAATGCCAGCCGGCTCCGAGACGGACCCGCATCTCGCCAAGGCCAAGCAAGTCAGTGATAGTCAGAGCGCCTCTGGGATAACATATTAAGAAAGAGAGGGGGAGAAAAGCCAACTGTGCAATTGCAGCCAAAAGAGAGGAGTGAGAGTATGTGAGAACAACAACGCTGCAGACGCCAAGGTCAGTGAAGAATGAGGGGGAGGAGGTGCTCCAGGTGCCAGAGCAGATTCCCCTGCAGCCTGTGGTGAATACCATGGTGAGGTAGGCTGTCTCCCTGCAGCCTGTGGAGGTTAATGGTGGAGCAGATATCCACCTGCAGCCTGTTGAGGACCCCCTGCCAGACCAGGTGGATGCCTGAAGGAGGCTGTGACCCTGTGGGAAGCCTGTGCTGGAGCAGGCTCCTGACAGGACCTGTGGCCCTGTGGAGAGAGGAGCCCACACTGGAGCAAGTTTGCTGGCAGGACTTGTGACCTTGTGGGGGACCCTCACTGGAGCAGTGTGTTCCTGAAGGACTGCACCCTGTGGAAGGGACCTATGCTGGAGCATTTGTGAAGAACTGCAGCCTGTGGAGAAGTTGGTGGAGGACTGTCTCCCATGGCAGGGACCCCATGATGGAGCAGGTGAAGAGTGTGAGTAATCTTCCCCCTGAGGAGGAAGGAGTGGCAGAGACAACATGTCATGAAGTGACTGCAGCCCCCATTCCCTGTCCCCCTGCAGTGCTGGAAAGGGAGGAGGTAGAGAAATTGTGACTAAAGTTAAGCCTGGGAAGAAGGGAGGGGTGGGAGGGAAGGTGTTTTAAGATTTAGTTTTTATTTTCTCATTATCCTACTCTGATTTGATTGCTAATAAATTAAATTAATTTTCCCCAAGTTGAGTCTGTTTTGCCGGTGATGGTAATTGCTAAACGATCTCTCCTTATCTCAACCTATGAATCTTTTCGTTATATTTTCTCTCCCCTGTCCAGCTGAGGATGGGGAGTGATAGAGCAGCTTTGGTGGGCACCTGGAGGCCAGCCAGCATCAACTGACCGCAGTCCTTTTTGGTGCCCAACAGCAAGGCATAAGGAATTTGAGATAAGGATAGTAATTGTGACAGGTAACGGGCAAAACCTGGACTGAACAGAGAGGAGAGTGGAATGACTGCAGGGAATTTCTGTTGTTGTAATTGTGATGAAGGTGAAACTTTGTCTTTTGCTCTGAAATGCTATTGATTGAGTGATGTGTGTTTCTTGTGTGTTACATAGATGGGTGGGTGTTGTTTGTTTTGCATGCCATGAGTAGGAGAAAGTATTTTTTTTTTCCTGGTCAGATTTTTTTTTGTGTACACAGTGATTCAGTGATTACAGATGCATAATTTACTGCACTGCACCTTAAAAGATGGCAGGCTTGTTTAGGATTGCATAGTGTCTGCTTATTGAGATTAGGCGTACAAACGGCAGAAGGTGTGGCAGAAGTGCAGTATAGTTTCTGTGCATCTTCCACTCCAACTGGTGAACTCAACCTTGTGCGCTGTATTGTGTGCTGTGCTTATCAAAGTGGGAGTTGTAATGCTATTTCTGATTGTGTTGCTTTTTTGCTTTTTTGTGTGTGCGCTGCATTTTTCCCTGCTTGTATCCATACTTGCTGCTTGGTTTCTAAATACACAGCTGAAGTTCGTAACTTTATTTGAAGCACTTCATTATGGCAGAAAAGCTCTGTTGGTTTGGTTTTTTTTTTTTCAGCTTTGATTAGCAGCAGTTTGCTTAAATGTACACCTTGTTTCTGCAGTAATTTATAATTACTTTATGCTAAATATGGATACATAGAGTATTCAGGCTTTAAATCATTTGAGTGTTCCGTCACTCAAGTACTACTTGATTGAAAATTTTTTTCATGTGAGTATCAATATAACAGGTGCTCTAGTAAATGCTCTAAAGGTTCTGTGGCAAAATTACTAACCAAAGTGAGACTAGAACAGAACATTTTCCTTTACAGAGATTGCATAATTCTTATGCAAATGCATTTTCTGACTTTGTTTCATTGCCAGACTGTTAAATTATTGGCAGAAGAAGTCTCTGAAGCGAGCAAGGAGCTCCTCAACTGCAAGGAGCCTTACTTAAAATACATGCTAGCATTTTATACCTAGGAATTTTTAGGGTACAGCTGTGGTATGTTGTACGAGGACACGGAAGTGAACCATCGCATGCTGTGTTTTCTTCAACTAGATTGAATTGGGTCAGTAGCATATTTTCAGTCTGCTAACAAAAGCTTGGGTACTTAGTTGGAAATCCAGCCAACCATGACAGGTGTTTTTCATAGCCTTCTGATGCTTTCCATTAAAGACCAATGTATGAATCTTAAACTTTGTGTATGTTTATAGTTTGGATTCCTGCAACAACTAGCAGGGATTACTCCTCTTAAATATGTAGTGGGAGATTTATGGCTTTGGACTTGTGAATTTGGAGTAGCCAGATCTTGATATATGCTGTGTGTCATCAATATGTTACGTTGTACTGTACACTATCTCTCTTCTAGTTACCTTACATGTATTGAGTAAAAGTATGACTAAATGTCACCTGTAGTATGTGCTGACTGGATGGTCTTGGAAGAATGCTGATTTGCATGTTGAGTGCCTCTAATCTTCTTGTCATAGTCTGTAAATTTATTATCTGTAGTAGATGTTTTTGACAGAACTAACTGAATCTGCATATATTTTTATCTGATGCCTTGATAAAGAGAACTAGGTCGAGTCTCATTAATTTATCCAGGTATAAAACCCGAAATGCTTCAGGTAGTCAGTCTGCTTTTTCTTTTACCTGTCAATTGTCTGCTTTAAAGAAAAGTTCTCTCCTCCTGGGACAGATGACTGAATAGAGATGGGGCAGAGATTTGGCAAATTTGTCAGCATCAAGAAATGATTATTTGAAGATGGAGATGACTTAATTTCTTAAGTTGTCAAGTTGCAGAACATAGCACTTTGGAAGAGAAGTACTGACAGTATGCGTTCGTTTGCTCTATTAGTGGTGTCAGCCAGTTGGGGATTCTTGAATGTGGCAGAAGATCATTTGATTCCTCTTGGTTCTTCATTGCGGCTTATAAATGCTGGAGTCTGGTGTGAATCATAGGTTGGAAACACTGGAATTTCAGTTTGCTTCTCTTTAGAACCTTGGTTGAAAAAGCTGTAATTAGCTACTTCCTGACTTCTGCTTCAAATAGTTGCAAGCTATCATTCATAGAGCTATTTAGATCAAAATAGTCAAGGTGGGTATTGTGTGGGTTTATAAGTAAGGTCTTAAAATACTGCAGGATGAGACTGTTGCTAAGGTATATTGCTATCCAGCTGTAGTTTGGAAACTGATAAATAAGAAAATGTGGATTTGGTTTAGTAGACAGCAGTCTCTTCATTGGCTGGGCCATGTATTCTTATAGGAGCCTTTGGAAAACTGATGATGCAATTCATCCTTTTTGCTGTACTGAACAAGTGAAAAATGAAGTTTTGACGCTGGCAAGTATTATAAAGCACAGGTGTAAAAACAAAACCAAACAAAAAAAACAACAAAAAAACCCTCCACCACCCAAAAAACCTAAACTAAACCAAAACCAACCAAACAAACTAGAAGTAAACTTTTAACAGGGAATTTTTGACGTACCTAGTTGGTCTTAAGGAAGAAACACCAAAGAAAAGTTCAGAAAGTTTAGTAAAATATCAGAGTAAAAGGATTTGATAAGAATAGATAGCGTTAGGTTTGGTGTGAGTAGAGGTTCGGTGATTTTGGTAGCATTTGGGAAGGCTTGTGAGTTTTATTGAACTTTCTGGGAGCATCAAGGGCTGAGAGGATGATCTTTTCTGGTTAGTCTTTGTATGTGGGCAGTGTAGGTTTTGCTTCATAGAAGATAGTTTGAAGGGGCGAATGGAAAAATGAGATGTCACTGGATTCTGAGGGATGGGGTAAGTCATTGCCAGCAGATGTGTAGACGTGGTCGGTCTGGTACGCATCCTGTTGCTGTGTCTGTTTTTGTACTAACTGCCTGTGAATTCTCATCTATTGATAGAATTTATACCAAGATTTAAATTTCCAGTCTACTGGTTTGTACTACTCTGCAAGGTTAGACAACTAGAAGAAGAAAAACTCACAGATATTTACAAAAACAGTTTCTTTGTAGGCTCTAAGGCATTTGTTCTTAGAATCATAGAATTGTCTAGGTTGGAAGGGACCTTTAAGGTCATCTAGTCCAACCATCAACCTAACTCTGATAAAAAACCAACCAAACAAACCCCATCACTAAACCATGTCACTAAAACACTAAAATTCTTCTGCAGATACCCTCTGATTAGCTGAATTTGAGTTAGGTTTTCTGTTAAGTACAATCTAGTTGTCTCTAGTGTAATTAGTACACTTTTATGTAAGTATCTTTAGAATATGACTTCTCTTTATAGAGGAACCTATGTTTATTTGGACATAAAACAAACTAATCACTAAAGTGACCTAATTTTTTTCCAGGTTTATTAGGGGAAAACAGTGTTTTTCTTACTTTCAGTGTTTTCATTCCAGTGTATCTGTATTATTTTTTAAACTTTTTTTTTTCTCCTATCAAAGAAATGGGCCAAAGCACTAGGGGAAAGAGACATAGAAAGAAACTATAAAAGGAAGATAAGAAAAATGTAAAACTCCTTCCACTGGAGAAGATGGAATACTAATTTCACGCCCTTTGGGGAGAAGGAAAATAAGTGGCAAAAACTTTAAGCATAGAAGATAGTTTTTCATCAAAAAAGAGAATAAAGAACTAGTTACGTATAGGTAGGATGACATATATGCAGCGTTGGCATAACTGAAATTCTAGGTATAATTTGGAATCAACTTCGTATCCAGAGCTGTTTTCTAGATATTCCATTTTTTTCCCCAGAAGTTTTACACTTTTTACAATGATGGGTATGTGTCTGCCAGCATTACATTGTTTTACATAACTGCAGTAACTACCTGTGTGGATGTCTTTGTCCTTCTAAACTGGCTTTTTAACCCGTATTAAGATACTTCATATTATCTGAAGCAACAGTGTATAAGACCATCTAGCATATTCAAAGTCTATAGGATTGGGAAAGATCATCTTAGGTATGATAAAGAGTATTAGGGATTACTTGTATATGTTTCCTTCTGCTAACACCCAAGGGTGAGACAAAATGGGATGGAATAGTGGTGAAGGTAGGTGAAGCTGTACCACAGAAGTTGGTACACCACTACCTGGATGCAATCAGGGGTGCTACACGCTTCCTCGGCGACTGAGGAATGGGAGACAAGGTTGCTGAGAGCATCGGGGGCTGCCAGTTGGAAAGCCACTGATTAGAAACTAACCTTCTGATCAAGCTGCTTTGTTTACCTTTGTAAATCTTCCAAGGTGCTTTGGGAGACCGTGTGGAGTTAGTGTATTTTGGTATAGACAGAAATACCCAGTAGCATGACATGCTGTAAAATAGATGTATTTGGAAGCAAATTCAGAAGTAAAGCAATAAAATGACTCCTTGACAACTGACTCCTCCTAAGTTAATTTTAAGAAAGTCACAAGAATTTCATGGAGTCTGTGCAGGGTTTGTTTTCACTAAAATGTGAACAAAAACTCGCAACAAAACCAAATGGATTTAACCACTTTGCTGTTTGATGATTAACAGGAGCAGTAGAATAAAATGTTTCATAATGTCAGATTTTGACTGTTGTTGATTAGAGGATTGAAAGAGATTGAGTGTCAGGTTTCGAGAACTGATGCTGATTTTGTGTAACTTGCTGTTTTGTTAATTGTAACTTTAACAAAGTTACAGTTTATTAAAGTTGTACAAGTAAAAAGTAAATTTGTAAAAGTTGTAAAGTAAAATTGCAATACCTGAGTCTCTGAAGTTGTTCCTTTCAGTTAAATACTGTTTGCTGTTGTCAAGGAATGTGAAACAGTAATTCTGTAATCAAAATGTACCTTGGATAAAGAAAACTGTTCTGGAAGCAGGTGTCATGCTGGATATAGTATAGCTTGGGAGGGAAAATAAGCTTGTAAATTAAACAGTTTGTGTATATGGCTGATGCCTGTTAAAACCACAAACTTGCAATATATGAATGTCAGGGAAATATAAGAACAAATTTATCCTAATAAATATGTTTGGGCCTGGGCCCAAGAAATATGTCTATATTGCTACTGAAATTAAATTAGTCTGTTTCATCTGTGGTGTGTGGTTTTTTGTTTTCTTTTCTTTTTTTGGGGTGGGATGGTGGGTGGGTGGGTGTGGTGGTGGTCTGGTGTCTGTGTGGTGGTGTTTAGTTTTTCTTTTTAAAGTCCCTTTGGAATTCCATACTCACTTATAGCAAGCAGAGATGATGCCATCTCCTGAACAGGGTGGTTGTGTCCTTGCCCTGCTCCCCATCTGTGTTCCTGTTACTTTTTTTCATCTGGCATTGTTCTTCGTATGGCCTTATGGAAAGATGGCTCAAGGAAGTGATGTGGCTCAAAAAAAAAAAAAGGGCATTTTATTTTTAGCTTGCTGATTAGGTTTTCCATGTGGTCAAATGAATGCTCTTTCCAGTGCAAGGGAGACAGTAGAAAGTACACAGCGGGGGATGGCCAGTGATCTTCTTTTGGCAGCAGTGTGCAATTAAGTTAGTTTAAAGTGAACCTGAAGTAAATTCAGCTGGAACTGCAGCCTGATTTCTCGACTAACTTTTAGGAACTGTGGTCTATTTAATCTGCTGTAGATCTTCTTGTGTTATTTAGGTTAACAGGTCATATTGAGACACACGGTTTATTGCTTCATTGCAATGCTGGGAATTCAGTCCTGCAAGACTTTACTTGGTTGACAGTCACTATTCAGGCGAATGGTTCCGTTGGCCTACCTTGGACCAGACTTCAGTAAATTACTTGCACAGGAATTCTTTAACCTTTGTTTTCTTATAACAAGAGACAGCATATAATGGATGTCTGCAGATGATGCTTTATGAAACTTGCTCCAAATTTACAGAACCCTGAGGGAAGAACAATGCTATATGCCTACTACTCTTTTTTTTTTTTTTTTTTTCTCCTACTTGTATAGTCTTGTTCCTATCTCTCTTTATGTTTTCTGTCTACTAGGTGTCCCTTGCTCTACATTTCAGCAGGAATAAGGTAGTCTGTTAGATTAAATCAGCTTCTCTATGCCTTTCCTCTGTTTCAACTGAAAAATCAGCAGAGTTAGTTTAACCAAAAAGACTCCAGTAATTAGATTTGTCTAATCTTATCTATTGCTGGTTAAGGTAGCTGTTAGTCCTGGTTAAAATGGGCAGGCATATTTATCTAAAATAGGGGGAAAAAACTTTGTGTCACAATGCAGTGGAGTCAAATCGGACTAACTAATTCAGTGTAGGAAGATGGATTTATTTAGCTCGTTCTTTACCTCTCTTATTTTGGTCTTCCAATCTTGGAACTTTTTTCCGCTGGACACATATCTTTAGTGGACACCTCCATTCTTTATTTTTTTATTTTACTGTTTTTTATTTATTCTTGGATATTTCTACATTTTAAATAATAACAGGAAAAAAAAATGAGTTCTTTTGCCTTCTGCGTGGGCCTCCCATGCTTTTGACCAGGTCTTTGCTGGGTGACTTTTTAAAGATTGAACCCCTCAGTAGGCAGTGGATTTTTTATGAGACCCAATGCAGTCTCAGTTTGCCTGGATGCTAAGGTTACAGGATCAGTCTTCTTTCAACTTAATTAACTTGCTGTTTATGTACCTGAGTTGTGACAGTTGCACTGTCAGACTGTTCCAGCTGCACAACTGTGAGATTGGTTTCACTGCAGTCCTCTACAGGAAACCTCCTAGTCCTGCTGAGAGTTTACCTGAATTCTGCTTGGACAGAAGCTAGATCCACAAACTTAGTCTGTTCTACCTAAAAGATGCAAAAATGAGATGTCCATGTTATGCTCTGTAGGGACAGGAAGGGAAGGGACAATGTCACTTGCTACAACTTCAGTCTGCCTTCTGCCAGCATTTGTGTCTTTTTCACTCCTCTTCCTCAAATCAAATCTGCTGTATCTACAGGACTAGTGCCCTTCAGCACACCAAAGGGTGGTGTTGTTCTCTTGCCATAGTCTGCCTCTTTGGTGTTCACACTTGCACTGTCTAGCCTGGTGATGTTTATCTGAACTGTTGATCAATCATAGGAACATGCCCTATTTATGCTGTCATACCTTGTGGGTTCATGTCTGCCCCTCCTATCTCCCCGTCCCCTCCCAGCTTGTCTGGTAGTTTCCCACAATGTTTTTAAATGCTCAGACAATAAATCTGTGTCAGAAATCCTTTGCCAGAGCTAAGACTTAAAACACACAACTGGAGAAGAGAGCCCTGGGATGGTTCGTGTGCTCAAATGTTAGAGACCATCTGACCATCCATAAAGAACCCTTTATTCCTTATACTCTGTTGGAGAGATCAAAGCTTTCTTCAATCATACAAGTTGTATGTGATGTGGCATTTAGTAGAGAGATTCAGCTGTTGCTGTTCACTTAAACTCAAAGCTCTGCCCATCAATAAACTGTAAGGAGGAGATACTGCATGGACAAAACCATTCAAATAAGAAATTATAAGCAACTGGACAGCTACAATCCATACACACCCAACTATCTCCTTTTCTTTCTGCCTACAGCATCCTTTGTAACAACATGCATTTAAGCATTTTGAAAGCACCTAAGATTTTCTTCAGTCACTTCGCAAATTTTCAGATGAAACTGTAACTTTTTTTTCTAAAATGCTAGGTTGCTGTAAGATTTTAGAACTAGTAATAAAATGTTAGTTTTAGATAAAAGAAAAAGAAAAAAATCTCTACTAGTTGTTTTTCTCAAGGGATAAGACACACTGTTCTCACCTGGCAAAGCTACTGGTATTACTGTGGTGCGTGTTGAAACTTGGGAGAACAGAAATGGGTGACAGAGTCTGGAGTCTGGGAAGGAGTTAGGCTCATAACCTAGAGGGTGAAGTGGAAAGGATCACTGCGTGGTGTATTAGCTTACTCGGATGCTACTTTACTGGAGATTGTAGCTAGAATTCAGGGCACCAGAAGTGCTCTGTGTCACCAGAGTGCAAGTACCTCTACATGGTGGTCCAGCTCCATGAGAGCTGAGAGCAGGTGTCCTGCTCCCTGCCAGCGAGAGGATACTTTGCAGAACTCTCTGCACTTAAGTTTTCTTCCGTTGTCAAAGCTCCCTCCTCCACTTCAGTTTTCTTGTGTCTTCTCTGAGTGGTTACAGCCAAGGCTGCAGAGGACTGATGAGGGAAGACCTAATGGACCTGGGTCCTATTAGAGATATGAGACACAAAGAAATTAGTTGAAACCAAACTCTGAAGAGATCGAATGGAGCACGCTTAACTCTTCTGCAAAAAGGACTGGTTCACTTCCTTGCTGCTCAGTGCCCTGTGATAATTTAATTTTATTTTTTTTTTATTTTGTGGTAAAGTTTGCTCAAGAAGTTTGTTAATTCTTTAATTATTAATGCTACAGTGCTATGGTTCTATGGTTCCCTGCCTTCAGTTTTGCTGATGCAACTGATTGTGGGATTATGCTTAAATTGCATCAGTGTTATGACCTGAATTAAAAATGTTAAAAAGAAAAAGTTCCTTTCACTCCATTTCACTGATATGGTTTAAGGGGCAGCTCTACAGATAGTTGGGTCAGCAGCTGAGGTAGTGGTGGAAAGAGAGATTAATAAGGGAGAGGTGGAGGAAAGAAGAGAACCTCCAAAACTGGTTTTGCTGCTAGTGAAAAACTACGTCAAACTTCCAGAGGCTTGCAGAGGTAGGGCAGGATAGACTATGCTAAAAGCTTCCCTCGTCTCAATGGTAGATATATCATGTCTGCTCGCTTGCCTTTAAGCTGCCAGCTTGCAGCTTTGGGGTGGGAACAAACTTCATTGCACTATCACCATCAATATATACCAGGCTTCTCGCTTTCAGGATACGGTTCAGTGTGTAGGGAATTCACTGAAATGAACCTACCGCTACTGAGTGTCTCTCAGCACCTAGTCTTTAATGTTTGGAGAGCTGGAGTGTTAAGATAGAGCTCACGTGCATATTGCGTATGATTAGCTCATTTCAGTGACAAGGAAGTCTTTATAATCTTGACTTAAAAAGAAATGGTGTAATGCTCCCAGTCTGCAGGCAGCTTATAGAATGGTTCAGAAGTTTTCAACCACTTTTATCTCTAAATTTCACCATAGACTTAATGCTGCCTTTCAATAAAGTGCTGATCATCTTAGTGGGTGAATGTGAGGGAGGGATAAGTGAAGCAAAAGACAAAAAGCAGCAATCCTAAAGATTCTTCCTGTGTACAACTGTCTATACCAATGTACCGAGCAAAAACAATTTAAGAACTTCTCTATTCTACCCTTCAAAAGTCTTTGTGCTGCTAATATAAATTTTCTTACAGGTTAAGAGGAATAGATAGTCCTCAACATATACTTAAGCCATATGAATTTCAGGAATTTCGCATTCCTCAAATAAGTTTGGACAACCTGTATTTGAGGCACTTCTAGCATCATAGGCTCCTTTATCTGCTCACTTGCCAGTTAGCTGGTAATGGAAAATTGTACTGTCCAGAGAACCCAGAGAAGATCTGTACTGATGACAGATGTCCCTTTCCATTTGAAGGATGTCGTGTTAAGTTTGCATCTGATGATCAGACTGTTCTTCAGTTTCTTAAAAAGATTGTTAGATTGGTGTGCTTTGAGTTGCCCCTAATTTGGGAATATACAAAGGTTTTCATAAGGTTATTTCTAGGTATAGTATTTCCTGTAATGGTGTTCCTTTGCGTGTCATTTGGAGCAGTTGAAGTGAAATGTGTCAAACTTGGTCCATTTGTTTCATCTCTGAACTCATTTGGAATTGATTCACGCTGCTCTAGGACGCTTAGAGATAAACTTAGTATTAGGAACTTGACAGAGGCAGCAATAGCAGAAAGATTGTACTGTTGTGACCCTGGTGTGTGTCAGAAGAATATGATGTAAAACTGCATGTTTCCAGGCATTCAGTCTTGGAGAATTTCAAGGATGAGTCAACTTGTGACCTCCTTTTTCTGAGACAGAAAGTGAGGTTGTTTTTGGTCTCTCAGGGTGAGTGAGAGTCAGCAGAGACCGAAGTCAGTCACAGTATTATATCCATGGCATATCTTTGTGATTGACCACCTTGGTGAACACAGAGATCCTAGGAGACGAGAATACTGTAGGGAATCTTTGGACTGTGGCCAAATGTGCTCAAGTTTCTTATCAAGCGAGTCTACCCAGTGCTATAGTTTTGGGAAGCATGTCTCCAGAATTCCAGGGTGTGGAATCCAGGAATAAAAACTTGGAGATAGAACTGTGAGAAGCTTTAATATATATCATAGTTTCAAGATTTGGAGGAGAAAGCTTTGCTTGTGCCAAACTAACACTAATATTCAAGTACAGGTTAAGGGAAAACACCCCCATTCGCTCTTAAAGAATGGTTGCTTCCTTAAAGTCAGCTAACAGTTTTGATGTGTGTGGTTTCTTTTTCAATGCTCCTATGATCATTCCATTTTTTTATTTTATTTTTGCTTTTTTTTCCTAGAGATGTGAATTATGCCCTCATAAGGATGGTGCTTTAAAGAGAACAGATAATGGGGGTAAGTTTTATTCTTATCTTTTGTGAACTCTCTTATTTTGTATGAGGGAAATAAGTCTGTGGAAAAAAAAAAATTATAAGGATCCTAGACATAAATGAAAACACTGGTTGGTTTGGAAAGAGAGAACTATTTTACAGTAACCTTTATTTGTCCAATTTAGGCTGAATATAGTTTGAGAACATCAATCCTTATTCTTAGTTTTATTTTGGGGAAAAAAGTTACAATGAAGGAGAAACTGCATTTTAAAATTTATCCTTTCTACCCATTAAAATCATATGTAATGTGTATTTAGTTGGAGTTTGAATGTTTACAGAAAAGCAGTAGAAGGTGCACCATTCATGGAGGAAAGTGGAATTTTTGTGTCTGTAGTCCAGACTGAATGCACCAGTGCATTTTCAAAGGATAGCTTTTTCATGCCTGATTTGCTAATAGGTTCTGTAACGAAGGTGGAGATGAAAAGTTGCAGTAGTGATTACCTGTCCCTTCTATCTTTCTAATTTCGTCATTCAAGTTATAATCAGTCATTTGAGGTAGAACAAAACCAATTTTCTTTTCAGTAATTTTACTTTTCAGTTAAGTCTCTCCTAACGGACTGTACTCTCTGAAATTAATGGTATGTTTTTCATGCAATGTCTGCTTCTAGCAGTGAAAATGCGTGATGTTTGTAGTTAATACTAAGGAATGGTATGCAGGGAGGCTCTTGCTTATACTTATTGCGATAACAAGCAAGGTCAGCTAAGTTTGTTATGTACCAAGTTGGAGGGCTGGAAGGCAAAGAGCGTAAAGGGGTCGGAGCTGTGGGGAGGAGCAGACAGGACAGGTGACCCAGAGCTGAGCAACCGGGTGTTCCGTGGCATCTGCATCATGCTCAGTATAAATTGGAGGGATTGAAGGGGTCAGCCCTCTCATCCTCAATGGCTGGCGTCCGAGGAGGACTCTGTCCATGTTTCTGCCTTTGGTCTCGATCCGTGTGTTCCTGAATTCAGTTCCCATCTGCTGCTGAGTCCAGTCTGGAACTTCCCTAGTGCCTGCCAGTGATGTGACCATCATCCTGGGAGCTCGATACTGGTTATGTATATTTATGTATATATTTAATTATTTTCTTATTAATGTTATTATATTTTCTTTTTATTGTTAATATTTAATTAATTTTTTTGAAAAAATCTATATCCCTCTCTTCCTTCCCTTCTGGAAAGGAAGAGGGGCTCGTAGAGAGCATCTCTCATTTGTTTAGTGGCCAGCCCAGCCTAAACTGTTTCATCAGTTCTGCTCCTGCTGAGTAGAACTGCTAGAGAAAGACTCCACTGAATATGATGGATATGACTCCACTGTCTTGATTATGTTTATATTAATAGCTGGGTGATATGAGTGAAAAAATTCAATTACCTTTTCAATCACTTCTGGAATTCCTTCTTCTCTCTTTAGTAGGTGCGTCTAAATTCCTGTGCATCTTCTACCTGTTAATAGCCTGGTCATTTTGATACTGAGCCCTTTCTCTTGTGAGAGGAGAAAGTGTGATCAGGAGTCTGGATTTCATTTGGACAGTCTATGTAAATTGTATTCTGGAGATTTAATGCTGCATATGTAATATTCTAACTAGTTTATATCTTAGCTTAGCTTAGTGTTGATGCAGCTTTGCTATTTCTGTTGCAGTTGAGTTGCAGGAACACTCAGCCTGCTTGTGTTCAGTGATCTATCCTTTCCTTGTCCACGCTTTCACGGCAATGATCAGTTTATGCTCTGGTGTTCACTGTTCTAGTGTCTGCTTATCTCACACACGTTAGTGAACTTAGCATCGTTTGTGAGTGTTGGGAGATTGTATTGAGTCTGTGTTGTCTGTGTGTCAGTGAAACTACTATCTTAAGTGCCAGCCCAGTATTTTAGTCTTAAAAGTATTCTTCTTCTCAGGTTGATGCATGGGAGTGTGGAATTAATTTCTTCAGAAATGGCAGCTGGACACTTGCTTTTTTAGGAAATTAGTAGTAAAAAACTCTCAAACTTCTTGAAATACACCTTAGAATTTGTGAAGTGTGAAGTAGCTGAAGTGTTTTCTGTTCTTTAAGTAGTGTTTGGGAATGCCTTGCTTTTCTGTATGGTAGTTTTGAAACTTTCTTTGCATAGTCTTGAGAACATATTTTGACAGTGTGCATCAAAGATGAGAATCCTATTAGTTATCTCTCATAGCTGTATTAACTGTAATTATGAATTCTTTTCTGAAAATTAGTTACTGTATAATTATATACATATAATTATATAAATAGCATATAATAATATAAATAGCAAAGATCTTACACTGTAGGAACAGTATTGTCCCTACTGTATAATATTAATGACCAACTATTTTCATCAGCGAAAGTTTCATAGTGAAAATTTCATAGCGGAGAAATCTTAAGAATTTGTACCTCACCTTCTGGAGACAGTAAGGTCTATTACCTGCCTCAGTAATAGATCTTGTCCATGGTGTTGAATACAGCAAATCCCACGTTATGGACCAGATGTCCTTTAAATAACAGCTTTACAGAAGGATGTGAACCTTGGAAGAAATGAACTCTGACTGATGTGGCATATCAGAAATCTACATTCTTAACCTGAAGCTTTCTTTTCAAAGAGTTGCCTAAAAAGGGATTGTGCCAGAAGAGTTTCAGACTTAAGGAAATACTGTTGAAGGTTATGTAATGTTCATGCCAATTTAAAATTATATCTACAGCAGGTTAATACTTGGAATTTTTTTTAATGCTGTTACACCATTTGTCGTGAAGGGAAGTGATAAAAAGATGCAGGTATTCCTGAAGAAACTTTGAAACAAACACTGATAAAACCTTGTAAGGATCCAGGTTTAGAAGTTTGTGACTATGATGGAGTCTTTCTGTAAGTGTAGAAATATTTAAATGGTCTTAGCTTTTCAGAGCAAGTGAAGAAATTACTGATTTTATGTCAGTGATATAAAGTTATGCTTCTTTCTGCCTTCTGGCAACAAGTACCTTCACGTTGTTGCCAGAAAAGCAGTGTATTTTTTGTTTTGAATATGCAGATACCTTAGCTCATACATTGTCTGTTGCTCTTGGAGATTTATTTTTTTGGTAACAGTCTTCTGGATATTTACTTTCTAATAATGTGAAGAAATGTTTTTGGTTTTGTTTTTTTTTGGGTGTTGAATATACTGTATTTACTTTTATATCAGGAGTCTTAGTGTTTTTTGGTCGACCTTATTTTTACTATAGCATTCCATGATTTTCTTAACCTCCAGTAAGACATTGTTACTGCAGCGTGGGGTCTTGCTGTGCATTACTCTCTCCTTCGTGATGGTACTAGCATTTAAACTTTGACAAAATAGTCTGGGACTCAAACTTGTGTTGTTTTTAAGTATTACTGACTGACTGGAAAATAGTGATGGTGGTGTATAGTGTGGTTGTGTTGGGATGCTGTGGGGATTTTTTTTTACCCTGCCCCCCAAGCGGCACGAGGTTCCATTGTGTGCATTTTTCCTCCTTCTGCCTCTCTTCTTACTAGCCTGGTGCTGCTTATCTGACTTTCTGGACATCAGAACTTCCTTAGATTTGCTTTTTAGGTTTTATATTTCTGGTTGGAGATGTCTACTGTACCTTAGTCGTGATTGTCAGTACGGTTGCTGAGGGGTATTGTTGCGTTCTGCAGTATCATCTATGGCAAATACGGAATTACAGTTTTCAGTGACAGCATAAATACAGCATTCTTGGACCAGTACTTGTCATAGATCTTACACGCAACTTGAAAGTGCCATCCTGAGATAGTAAGAGGAGAGGAGCATGGCATGGAGGCCAAGCAATATTTGGCCTGCTCTCTCTATCAGTATCAACTAGATTCTTGGGAAAGTTCTTGTATGCCTTCTCAGAATACTTTCCCAGCCTACAAGTATTTACACTTTGGAACTTCTTGAACCAGAGATGGTGTTTTTGTGTTTCATGTAAGAAGAGTCCATCACACTATTAATGTGTTCACTGCTGTATAAAGGTTTAGTGTCTATAATGTGTGGCAAGGCATTTTGCAGTTGGTCTGTACAGTGTGTCACGATGTACACAGGTTTGTTTCAAAGCTCTTACCTCACAGTTCAATCTGATGCCACTTGGCACTTGCTAAGTGATAGCAGGTGACAAAGAGTAGGTATTCTATGTTCACCTTTTCTTCTGGCTTTATAGACTTCTGTCGTATTCTTCTTTTGCTCCTTTTCAGGGTGAAGGAGCCCGGACTGATTGGGCATTCCTTGTACAGAGAACTGACCATCACCTTTCCCTTTCTCTATATGTCTTCCAGCTGTTACTTAATTCTTACAAGAGCTGAATGTGAAATTTTAGACAAGCAACTGTACCATACATGATGCTCTGTAATCTCTAGACTGCAAAATGACTGCAGAGTGGTTTAGTGTTCCCTAATGCAGACTTCTAGTGTAACTATTGCTCACTTTATTTTGGTAGAAATTTTTCTCGTTAATTGCAGAGTATTTTCACTACCCTAAATATTCATGCTACCTTGAAACTAAGGCAGATCCTGAAATTGGAATGAAAGTACTGATTCTAGCAAGGCCTTTGGCTGAAGAATGCTCTTAAAAATGAGTGCACTATTTTCTGCATTTGCTCTGAAAACAGAAGAAATGGGTAATTTACATTTTTGAGGCATTAACTATTTTTACAGCCACAGTTAACTCTTTGGGTTATTGGAGGTGAAGTGGAATAGGGGAAGTTCAGTTATCCTAGAAAACAGTGACTGTACTAGCCAAGTGGTTTCTAGACAGCGTTGTGGAAACATTCCTCTTAGTGTTGGAAACTCATGGAGATGGTTCTGCACCAAGTTGCTAGTGTGTCTGGATCTGGAAGGACTAAAGAGTTTGTGTGACGTGCCCAGTGGAATTGACATTTTTTGTTGCTCATAACCTTTTTTTTGGTACACTGGAGAGTATGCAGGTGCCTGCCTGTTGTTGGCTTGGTTATGGTGGCTGCTGTCCCTGTAATCAGAACCTGTAGTGAGCCCAAAGAGGTAATTCTGTCTGGATTTGAGCAAAATGCATCCTAGTCTGCTTCAGTGCCCCTCCTGTGCTTTCCACTGTCAGAGACCTGAACTGACCCTGAACACAAGCGGGTAAGGTCTGGTTGCACGTGTTTGTTAGTCTCTTCACACTGTGAAAATGGTCATTCTGCTCCTGCACTTGCACAGGTCTTGGAAACAATACAGTTGCGTTTCATGGAGTGTAGGCTCGACTAATAGCCATGGTGGGGCTTATCTGCCAGCGTGTTGTCCGTGCTAAGGATTAGTAGGAGTTGACTGTATTAAGCTACACATTTGGTGAAATTAGTTTGTTAAGAGTAGTGGGACATTGCACGGTTATGATCAGGGTGATTGTCAGACATTTTAGGAATAAGCTTTTAATACGTTTTAATATTTTGGCTGCCTTGTATCTGTGACTGTCTTACAGCTGTGGTTAAGTTTGTGAACAAAAGATAGTGGACTTTGCACAATTTGTTTTTGCATAAACATCAGAACTTTTTCAGTGTTCAGAGATGGCTGTTCTGTAAATTCTGTTAAGTTATTTACTGGTGTTTTGAATTGTTATTGAATTGATACTAAAAATAGAAAAGTAGGATTGAGTTGAAAACGGACCTTTTTACTTTGAATGTATTTATTGACAGAATTCCTTCCTAAATTTGATGTTTGTGTTCATCTGGGGGCACCACTATGGTTTAAGACACAGGACTGAATAGGAGATTTTCTATAAAATATGAAAAAATATGAAAAATGTGTATGAGTTGCTTATTGATTTGCTGTCTTCTGTGTAAGAAGGCTATCGAACAAGAGATTAACTTTCCTTTAGCTTTGTACTCTGTGGATTAGTAGTTGGACAAAACATAAATACATAATTTTTTAAAAACAGAAAAGCAACAAGTGGGCATTTGTTTGAAGATACCTGAGAGCTGTAGGCTGCTTGACAGTTTTGGGCCTTTTCAATTCAGTGGTGTTTCCTTAACTGTTAAAGCAATTTCCTATGGGGTTTTGACACTCAGTGAGGAGGAAGTAAAATCATGACCGTTTGAACTGATTATAGTTTTTTGAATCCCAATTCTTTTATCTTTTCATAATACTATGCGGTCTGTTTTTTAATCAAATTGTTCAGTTGTGTCTAATATTGTGCATCTCCCATTTTAATAGTTTTCTTACAGTAATCTTTGTCCACAACTTTCTGTAAGCCTAAAAGGCTTGATTTTGCTGTACAAGTTGTTACTTTGAAATCTGATTCCACTGGAAGATGATCAGGAATGCTGCGTAACAGCATTCTTTGTGTGACTTTTCACCAAGACTTCTTTCATGCAGCTGCTTGGGAAAAGGCCAGCTAACAATGCGGTGGCTTTATGTCATCGTCCAGGCCCTCTTTCCATCCCCTGGGTTAGTGTCGGGATCTCCCATGTCTATAAAAACATCGTATGCTAGGTTTTCCTATTGCTATTGTTATTATTAGAGTCAGCAGCTCTCACAGTCAGATTTTACTGTTCTGATCGGTTTTCTTGGTGTTAATGTCTAAGAATGTGGATGGTATAATGTCATATGTACACATCCAGGCGTATGCATTTTCCAAGAAGTGCTTACCTACAGATGTTCTGGTTCTTTTGTGCAGATTTGCAGGAGTTTGTATGTGTGCTTTTTTTTCTTAATGGTAAAGACAGTTAAATAGATAATCAATTTAAAATATTTTACTAATATAAATATACATATTGCCATATAGTCTATATTGTATATTTATTATTTATATTGCTAGTAATCATAATGTATAACTAGGAAAAAGTTTTTTAGAGCTTCAGATAAATATTTATGACATTTCTTCCTTTTGTTGTATGAAAGGATTTCTTGAGGGAAGGGGAAGAGACTCATTAATACCATAGTATGCCAGATAAAATTATTGAAGCTATTAGCTTACTCAGTGGACCAGTGGAATATAATCTGTAGCTGTTTCAAAAACAAACTATTTGTTGTGCTGCTGAATAATGAACCAAAGTTAATTTTTTCTTTGTAGCAATTCTTTAGTTTAGGAACAAATTTTGGTAAATGGAGAGTTTGGTGAATTTCTTTAGTGGGACTCTACAGAGTGAAGCCTTTTCTTCACAGGCAAGCAGTATCTATATATTTTAATACTACACTACGCTACACTTGATCTTAGCCAAAAGGCCGAGAAGGAGACCTCATCTGTTTTTACAAGTTCCTAACGGGTGAGTTGAAGGATGATGGAG
>VXAK01022191.1:0-13893 GCA_013399435.1 Arenaria interpres
AATTTTGGTTCTAAGAGCGGAAATGAAAAGGCCGTCGGGAAATTCGGGGCGACCTCCCACCGTATTTCACAAGCAGGTGTGAACAAGCTGCAAATTCATGGACCTCATATTCCTCTACCAATTAAAACAGGGACTCAAATTGCCTTCGTCATTCTGGGACTCTTGATCAGGGAGGGGAGCCACAGGATGAGAGGGAAGGGCCTTAAATTGAAAGAGGGGAGATGGAGATGAGATGTGGGGAAGAACTTCTTTGGTGTGAGGGTGGTGAGAGCCTGGCCCAGGTTGCCCAGAGAAGCTGTGGCTGCCCCATCCCTGGAGGGGTTCAAGGCCAGGTTGGAGGGGGCTTGGAGCCACCTGGTCTGGTGGGATGTGTCCCTGCCCAGGGCAGGGGGTGGGACTGGATGGTCTTGAAGGTCCATTCCATCCCAAACCATTCCATAGTTCTATCCCCCCACAGCCGGCAGCATTACACAAGGAAAGGATACCCTGGAGCTGTTAAGGGACTGGGGTGACCACCAGGAAGGTGCTTCACCAGGGAAGATGCCGAGCTTCTGCCTCATCTTTATCCAAACCCAAGCAGCTCCAGCAATAATTAGTCCCGGGAAGCACCTCTGTAGACCTTTAAGATGATTTTGGAAGGCTGCAGGGATGCTGTGCCCCACCAAAACGGTACTTCTTCCAACCACCTAAAACTCCTTTAAACATTCGTCAAATATCAAACGCTGGTAGGAGCAGGATCAATTTAACGTGTTGTGGTTTAGCATCCATCATCCCCCCCTCCCCCTCAAAAAATGTTACTTTGATCCAATTTCTGGAGCTTGTTCTACCTCAAGATCCCAATCAATACGTTTTTCTTCTTCATAAAAAATGCAGGAAGTCGTTCTAGCGACTATGCCCCAAACCGCCCATTTCAGCGAGACCTGGATCAGTCCTCCCACCTCGCCAGAAATTCGATTTCTAGAACGCAGCCATCCCAGGTAAATAATTAATACCCTTTGCCTTACAAGCGAACGTAACTCGGGAAGAACAAACCATTTGAAACGTCTGTTGAAAAAAATAAATGAATAAATAGAAATGCTCCCAAACGAAGACGGTGTTTCACGGACAGATGAAGTGTCCCACCGTAGGGAGAGGTGGATCCCAAAGGCTGAACCACCTCCAGCATCAAGGATTCCTTTTCCCAGCTGGATTTCGAGCCCTGGACACGTAGAACGGAGGGACATCTCCTCTGTCACAAAACTCCTCACGTCTCGTTTCCTCCCTCCCCTTCCTTCCCCGTAACATTAAAAGCTTCTTTCGCGTTTTATCAAGTCCCTCCGCTGGTACCGGATAAAAAGAGGAACCAAACTTAGAGGAACTCTTCCAGGAAAGCAGAAGAATTTTTAAAAACAAGTTATTCAAAGCTAAAAAAAAAAATAAAAATCAATAAATCTTCATTTACATACCCAGAACTTGTTAAAACACCCTCCCGGTCCCTGCGGGACCAGACTGGAGTCCTCTACCTGCCGTCAGACGAAATATTCTCAGGCAAATATATTTTAATGCGAAGGAATTTTGTTCTCTGGCAATTAAGGAAGGGTTAATGGGGAGATAAACTCATTGTGCAAACAGACAATTTATGGTCCAAATTTTTCTGTCCTTCCTGGCGCACACGTCCCCGTGAATTTAATTCAAGTCTCACTGGCAGTCAGATTGATGAAGTTAATTTAGTAGCCAGATTTAAGAGAGAAGAGTGGGCCGTGGTAAGCAAAACCACATGGGTCTGCTACGAAGGACACAACCATTATAACTCCAGTATAAATGGAGTAACTTCATTATAAATGTTAAAATATATTAAATTGAAAATACAGGAATGCCACGTAACTCCAGAGCTGCTAAATCACAGAATCTTCTAGGTTGGAAGGGACCTTAAAGATCATCTTGTCCAACCGTAATGTCGGACATTACGGTTGTAATAAATGTACCCTCGTTCCCCAACGTACCAAAAAGAAATACATTTTTCCAAAAGGACAGCCGTGAATTTAATCCAGCGTTCGCTCCGGACCGGTCCCCATGGAATCATCTCACCCGCACCCTCCCGGTGTTTGAACGGGAATGGAAGCGATCCCAGAATTCACAGCAATTAATTAACCACAAGGATGCAAAAATGTACGTAATTCTGCAAAGAAAAACCCATTTTGGGAGCAGCCCGATCCAGCACGAGCGCATTTCAGGGTGCAGCGGCTTTCAGGTCATCCCTTGGTATTATTTCCAGCCTTGAAGTTGGTCCCCAAAATTCACCAACGGCTTAAAAATCGGAATTTTGGGTTGTCCCAGCGTGGGAGCCGATGTAGCAGAGCAGGTCAGGACAACGAAGGAAAGTTCTCATCGAATATCTGGAGTCTGCTCAGCTTCTGACTACGTAAAGCAGAGTGGAGTATCGAGATCTCTGCACCTGCTGTTAATTTTTTATCTTAAAAAAGAAAAAGAATTTAGGGGGGGGAAAGAACACGCCACCTCGTGACTCTGCCCGCTTTACACCCTTTTTGAGGGAGAAGCCATAGAAATCTGTGAGTTTCTGCTCCAGAAGACACGTTCTTACAGTTTGCAACTCCTCTCAGTAATTTTTTTTAAAGAAATCACAGAATCACGGAATGATACGGGGTTGGAAGGGACCTCTGGAGATCATCTAGTCCAACCCCCTGCCAAAGCAGGGCCACCCAGAGCAGGTCCCACAGGAACGTGTCCAGGTGGGGTTGGAATGTCTCCAGAGAAGGAGACTCCACCACCTCTCTGGGCAGCCTCTGCCAGGGCTCTGCCACCCTCACACCAAAGAAGCTCCTCCTCATGTTGAGGTGGAACTTCTTATGGTCAAGTTTGTGCCCGTTCCCTCTTGTCCTGTCCCTGGGCACCACTGAAAAAAGCCTGGCCCCATCCTCCTGACACTCACCCTTGAAGGATTTATAGGCCTTGATCAGATCCCCCCTCAGCCTTCTCTTCTCCAGACTCAAAAGCCCCAAGTCCCTCAGCCTTTCCTCATCAGAGAGATGTCCTAGTGCCCTCCTCATCTTTGTAGCCCTCTGCTGTCCCCTCTCCAGGGTACAGACCTAAAGACCTCCGGAATATACTTCCAAAACTTCAGTGATGCAGGGAATAGGTCACCCTTCGGAGCTTTCAATGGATCAAATTGTTCAGAGTGATTCACTTTTTGAACTATTACTTATTTATGAGAAAACTTCATACGCAAAGGGAGAGTCGTAAGAGCTCCTCAAGCCGAGCAGAGCAACACCCCCAGCTACAAACGCTTGCCAGGGGTATAAATACTTTATTAGTTTGAGGGTAATAGTCCTCTTACGCAGCAATCGGAGAACAGTCACAAAACGCTGTTATTCAAAGCCGAGAGATCTTAAATTCCGGTGCAGAACACAAACCTTTCCGAGGGCTGTAGTAAGATCCGTGATCTAGGAATCTCTGCTCTGCTCTAGGAATCCGTGGTCCAAGGAAAAACCCCGGGCTGTGAAGGCTTCCGCCAGCCCACGCGGTCGGTTTCTGGAGAGTTTAGTTGTCTGAAACCATCCCTTATGAATTTATTCCGAGTTCCAGATGTTTTGAGCATCCTTTTTTCTTGCGGAACGTACCCAGTATCCTCTCCAGTTTGCGATGGTTCCCTGCATTCCGAAGAGAATTCATTTGGAAGCTGGAAACCCTGCCATTATTTTTAAGCACCCTCCAACGCCTTCCTCCTTCACGTCTCCCGACAGAGCCCACTAACACTCTTTTTACTTTTTCATTGGAACTTCTATGGTCAGAAAATCCTCAGCAAGCGTTACCTCTTGACCACCTAACGCCGACTCCGCCTGTCTCTTCAGCTCGGTGACGTCCGCATCCCCCTCCCCTCTCTGCGCAGCCGGTTTATACCGCTGGCTGAAGTGAGTCAAAACCAGTTTCTTCACTTGACACGATTTAGCAAAATCCGATGCCATTTTTGGAGTGCTATGGCCATGCTCTCTGGCCTTTTCCTCTTGGGTATCGTCCAGCGTGGCTTCGTGGATCAATACGTCGGCTCCACGGCAAAGCGTCAGGGCCGCGTCTCCAACCACCCCCGAACAATCCCCCAAAATGCAAATTTTTCTCCCAGGAATAGGGTCTTCTAAGACGTCTGAGGGAGAAATCGTTACTCCGTTCTCCAGAACGATTGGCGTTCCATTCTTCAGTTTCCCATATAAAGGACCTGGCTGAACTCCTGGTAAATCAAGGCAAAAAGAGTCCCTGAGCATTATGAGATTACGATATCACTTCAGAAGAGATACGCTATACATAGAGCTGTCTCGCTTCAAAAATACAACCTCAGTATAAATAGCCATTGAGATTTCATGTCCTTCTTACAAAAACAAAGAGCTTGTAACACCAGCAGGAAGCGTGCATGAAGAAAAGCTACATTCTTCATATTAAAGTCAATAAAGTCATGCAAATACGCCGGCCGTATGCTTCCCCGAGAGCCACGTTGTGCTTTTTAATCGTTAACAGCGGAACTTGTTTGCTCTTCCCAGGACGAGAACGGCCTCCGATATTAATCGGCACTAGCGTTACACGCCAATTCAGACTGCTGCACTGCTACGAAGTATTAAAATGTCTTCAGTAGAAAACAGAAAATTGAATTAAAAGGGATTTCCGGAGAGATACAGCAGCTCTAATTTGCTAGAACCCCCAGGTCATAAAAAGATTTTAATTGCCTGTGAACGCCATTTTGTTACATTTGCTGAAAATCGGAGTCACTATCCAGCTTGAACGCGTGCATTTAGGCATGAAAAAGAGATTAAAAAGAAGAAAAGTAAGTCAGAGTAGTTACCGAGGTCTTTCAGCTTCTGTACATTGAGTTTACCGGTCCGGGGCTTCTCTTCCAGCACAAAGCCAAAGGAAGGAACGCGGTGGAAAAGGCGGAAGGCTTTCAGAACCAGCTGCTCGTCCTCAACCAGCAAATAGGAGTTTTCCACCGGATCCAGGTGGAGGATTCTCCCTTGTGCTCCCTGGGGAGACACCTCACCTCCATCCAAGTAAGAAAACTCCTTAAATTCCTCTGCGGGGCACTGGTCCCGTGTAGGAACCAGTTCATGAACAGCGTAGGGAAAGAGAAGTTGCGAGTGGGAGAGCTCCATACTCCTCCAGATGAAGTTTCGGAGTCCTAACGGTCCGTAAATATCAACGGGCGGTTTGTTGGGGTCGGGGCTGCTTTGGAGGGAAATTGTACACAGCAGGCCAGGAAGACCAAAAAAGTGATCACCGTGAAGATGAGTTATGAAAATCTTGGTAATTCTGCCTATCAATTAGAACAGGAAAAGAAAAACAAACCAGGAAAAGACAGGAAAAATAAACAAACACCCAAACAACTCAGAAATAATCCCTTTTTGGCAAGAAGTAGGAAATAAGGATGGAGGAAAATTAAAATAAAACCAGTTTTTAAGCAGTAAATTCCAAACCACAAAGTATTTTCTGTGCCACAGTAGCGGTAAGTGTCCACCCAAGTTTTTATTTTGGCTTGATTTGTCAAGAAAAGAACTGCCCAAACAAAAGTTTTAATTTTTTCTGAGGCAAAACGCGCATTTAAGGATTTGGGCTTCGTTCCGCGTCTCTGAGTTTGTCTCACCCCA
Organism: Arenaria interpres; assembly: GCA_013399435.1. NCBI lineage: Eukaryota > Metazoa > Chordata > Aves > Charadriiformes > Scolopacidae > Arenaria > Arenaria interpres. The sequence goes on from VXAK01022191.1 coordinate 5,628, forward strand.
GCTCCCCGGAACCGAGCCCTGACCTTGCCAGATCAAAAAAAAACACCCTAGAATGTTCTCTCATTGCAGACACGTGTACTTTGATCAGGCTGCCTCAGTCTCCTCTGCCAGGAGGCTGAGCTCCTGCTTCCTCACAACAAGGCATTTTCTCCAGCATCTGTTAGGGATGAGCAATAGGAAGGGCAGAATCTCTTTGGTTTACATTTAAGAACAATTTAGTAAAACTCGGTAAATTTCGTCAAGATTAGTCTTGGTCATTCAATCCCCTGATAGCTTCAGATTTCAGAGGAGGAGAAGGTTGCTTTTCTGTTTAAAATTGATAATTTGAGCTTGAAAACTCGAGAGTCCAAAGTCTGCTCTTGCCACTCACTGTGCTTTTGCAGCCTACACTGAGGGTAACTCCGGTTTCCACTTTATTTCCCAAAAGCGTGAAAGTTACCACGAATACACGCAACTTTCCTTGAAAACAAAAGCCCAATACTTATCGACAGAAGATTCATGGCAGGTGTTGTCTAGAGGTGCCTTCAGACACATACGAACCGCATCAGTTTAAAGCCCCTCTGTGGTCCACGTTTGAAATGACAAAGCCCGAGAAATTAATTCGAGGAGAGTTTGGTTCCCGAACGCTATTTTTTCACCAAAGGGCAATCGAGGATTATTGCACAGCAGGTTTAGCAACTCCCACCCATCGGCAGCACCTTCAGACACTCGCGTATGTTTTTAGGAGGTATTCAAATACCCTGAGCGGGAGGACGGAGCGTTTTGGTTTAGATCTCACGAAACTTTTCCCCTCCCCTTCTCACACCACCTCCCAACAGCACAAACCTGCTCGGAGGTGGCTCTTCATGAACTGGGTTTGAGTTCCCTCCCCGCAGTCGAAGAGCCAGCACTCCCCTTCCCGGCGAAGCACGACCGCCGACGCTCCTCTCGTTGGAGAGGGATACGCTGAGCCCGTGCCGAGGAAAGTTATATCCATCGACATTTTGAATACGTCGGTACGTCTCCTGCAAAAAAAAAAAACAACAAAGAGATGTTGAGCCGCTGAACATCGGTATTTATGCTGGGAAAGAAACATTTTTGCTTTCCCTGAGGGCACACTATGTACTTTGTGAGGATCAAATTCCCCTTCCCTTAAAAAATAGATGTAAAACCTCCCTGGAGTAGGATATGATTTTCAGACAACACAGTATTTGCAAGGAGGTTTCTTTTCCATTATTAACAGAAGGTTGCAAACACGCAGCCCGAACATAAACCCCTTGTTCATTACCTAAAGAAACAGCCCTATCCGGCTGGAAATGCTCTAATATTTTAAGTGAAAAATTAGCCACCGCCAGGCCTCTGCGTGGCCTGAAGGCTGCGTGACAGACACACCACGGGACACGGATTGCAGCGGGAGGATCTGCAGGATCAGCTGCCGTACCCCTGTTGTTCCCGTACCCGCTGTAGCGTTGGGATGAGGCGTCCGGGCCGGTCAGCAGGAGCAGGACAGCCTTTGGACAGCTATGTCAGGAGCAGAACTTCCACCTGCACAACTCGGACGCTGCCTCGGGCTGCGCTTTCTCCAGCCCTAGTCCTCCCAGACTCAGTCCCTACCTCCCTTTTCAGATGTATTTCCACCTCATTTCAGCCTCCGGGTGCCTCAGCAGCTTCAGAGACCTTTCAGACAAAAGAATTACCGATTTCTCCGGTTTACTTTCCTTCAGAGGAGCTGCCATAGCCCTCTGAAGGACAGCAGCCCTCCTCCCTGGTGCCCTCCCGAGGGAATTACCTCATAAACGCGCACCGCACCCCCCAAAAGGCAGAAATAAACCTTTTGCGTCCTTTTCCTCAGCGTAAAAAGCACATTAACATCTTCCCAGCTGACCGGCCTCGGCGTAAACGCCCGGGATTTGCGGCCCGGCGAGGCCTCGCCCCTCCCGAAATCACCTCACGGGCCGGGCCGGGCCGGCCCCGTCGCCTCCCCCCGCAGCTGCCCGGGAGGGCTTAAGGGGAAAGGCCCGAGGAAGGGCCGGGGGGTGAGGAGGCCGCTGGGCGGGGAGTCGGCTCCGGGGGTGGCGGGGTTCAGTCAGAAAATAGGGCCAAGGCCCAGGCCCGGCCCGGCCTCTCCCTCCCCCGAGCGGCGACAGGCGGAGCCCGCGCAGGGCTCGTTCCGGCCCCGCCGCCTCAGCGCCCTCACAGGCCGGGAAGGCCCCGAGGCAAGACCGGGGTCTGGGCCTGCGGAGGGCCCGGGGCCAAGCCGGCCGGAGGGGGGGGCCCGCTATAAATAAAGTCGGTGTTTGAGGCAATTGGGTATAGGTCAAGCCCTATTTTTGTTTGGTTTATTTTTTTTTTCTTTTTTTTTTCCTCAGAATAAAGAAAACCCAACACAGTTTAGGCAAAGGGAATGCATTTTACTAAGAAAATAGAAGACCACATTTCCACACGTGTTTCCATAGAGTTACAATGTTATAAAGGAGGAAAAAAAAAACGGAACAAAACCCAATCAGCTCACATTTAAATACAATTTTAGTTTCAGCTGAACAATGACCCTCCCAGGTGCAGTCAAACCCAGACATTTTCAGCCAGAACTGCCGTCAAAAGTGCTCCAGTAAGCTTAGGTTTATTTTATTAGGCAGATATGGTTAAGATAGAAATACATGTAAATTACTTTGACATTTTATTCCTTGATGAAAATGTTTGTGTAGTCCTAAAAGTGTTTTTATTTCCATTAGAAAGGAACTACCTAAAGGCTGGATAAGTCGAACGTACTCAGAGAGTCCAGTCTCACTCAGGGGACCACAGATGCTGATGGTTGACATGACCCGTGGCCACGGTCCATCGTGCCACCGGATTCCCCGTGCACTGTCTGGCTGCTGGCACGTCTGCCCCCCGGAGCAGGTAGGAAGCAGAGGAATGCTGGATTTCACCCAGAACATCTGCAAGCTTTCCAATACCATGGTAATGGGTATTTTGGGAATAGGTAGGTAGGTCAAGGTAGATCCACGCAGAATTAAATGTCCCTTCACCAACTGAGTTCCATTGCTCAAAAGTTCAGCCGTCAAGCGGGTGCAATTAGAGCTTTGCTCTACATTTTCTCCTTGCTCCAGTATTCAATGTAATACTGGTCCCCCGTTCCGTGCGGCTGTTATGAAACAGGATAGCAGCATGCGTCATCTCAAAAATTTGAGTCCCAAAATAACAGTGGTCATCTTAAACTGAGGAATAGCGCTGATAGCCGAGACAGAACGGGAGTCCATACTGTTCCTGCAGTCCGATCCCAGAGTCTCGCACATACCTTTATCCGAATTATGGGGGTGCTCAAACTGCACCTTTCAAGTCAAGACGACCCGGAGCAAATGAGAGACAACTTGGATTTACTTAGGCCCAGAGTCAGCTGAACTAAAATTTGCACTTGTAGCTGTACATCAGGGATCCCCACTCCCCTCTTACAGGAGTAATCACCAAACAGGGCTAATGAGTAAACTAAAAGGCGTATCAGTTACTATCAGAGGAGTGTGACAAAGGGTTACGTTACCCCCTTCCCGCCAAACAGTGCGCTGGAAACAACAGTACAGAGAAGACATGCACCTACCACAGGAAACCCGTTAAACACCGACCCCCACGTGAAGGGTGACTTCGTTTTTAGGCTCAGAAAACAAACACAACATCATAAAACATCACTGTTCACAAACAGAACCGAGAACTTGGGCGAGGAGTCACATTTGGGTTTTCAAAATCTATCGGACACAACATTTTAATTGTCTTCCTCTACATGTCAATTATTGGCACAGGGGCATACGCTTCAGGAACATAAAAACCTTTGTAATATCTTTCAACGAGAACACACATCTTTAATAAAAAAAAGGCTGCGCTCCCTTAGCTACCCCTTCTCCTCCCCATGGCATTTCTACACCTTGCTGCCAAGAGGCTCCATCCTGCTCCTGTTGATTTTAAAGAAGCAAGTCTTGGACCAGTCCTGGAAAAAACGGAGCTACTGACCTCAGTGGGAATTTCTGACCCTCTCCGAAGCATTTTATATCTCCAGAAGAGTATCCTCACAGAAGAGACATGAAAGACCGGCTTCTATACCATTCAGAGGGCAAAAATCACCGGGGCTGTGTTAAGAGCTACAACACTAGTCATCCTTCAGGTGATACATATATATTTTTAATAATAGTATAAGCTTAACTTACACTATGCGGCGTTACAAAATGCATCCTGATGACAACTTTTTTCCCTTTGCATACCACGTACGAGAATTTTCTGTAGAAATCAAGATCGGTAAATGCTTTTGAATAAGCCAACAAATAGAAAAAAATCAGGTTAAGTAGAATACCAAAAAAGTACACTGTGGTTCCTTACTAAGCGGCAAGATTAGCAGCTGTAATTAATTGCAAGATTAATTAGATCTGAAGAATGCGTAGAACTGAAGATGAATTTATGGATTTCATTTTTAAAAAGATAAAAGGGAGAGGGAAATGCACTTAAAATTGTGTGAGCTGACACGTCACCCGTTACTAACGGAAAATAATGTCCATACATTAAAGGTAAAATTCCATATTATTGCAAGCCATAAATGATCCACAGAACTTGATTAAACAATGTCCACAGGTGCGTATGCATAGATGAAGTCTAACTGGTACCATTTAGCTGCCGTAACTGGGAGAGGTTAGAGAGACACAGTCAGGCCCTTCTCCACCCGAGAGCTCCGACACATCCCCAGCCCCACCAGGGCAGGGCTCTATTTTAACCGGAGCCTCCAAACTGGTTAAAGACTGGTTTATTCCTCACCCGTGCAGTGGGATTTCCAGAAAAAATTACGCAGGAATATTTTCTCCTTGGGGAAAATCCCAACTCTGGCCAGTTCTGAACTTAATCCCTGCTTAAAGACAGCAGGGAGGGAAACGGGCTCCATCCCTCAGCTTGGCAGCAGCCAATTTTCCTGCAGTTTTCCTGCGCGGGAGGTCCCTTTGGGAACCCAAATCACAGCTCCTACTGCCCGCAGGTAACACTGTTTCCCCCAAGCTCTGCCTTTTCCTGAATACTATCAATTCCCACTGGTTACGGACCATAAACTGCACTCCTGGCCTGAAAAAAAAAAGATAAAAATTAAAATAAAATAATCAGACTGAAGAGATGGATGCAGATCTTTATTTTGGTTTTTTTTTGTAAGACAAGAGTTATTTTTCCGGACCGATTGCCCTGCCTCTATGATCATTCTCAGCCGGGACACAAAATCAGTGCATGGGATATTTGAGTTACTCGTCTGCCTAATTAGTACTAATTGGGCAGAAGTGAAGAAAGTGTGCGTTCCCGAGATACTCGAATCCAGTGATGCAGAACTCCACTGAGACGCTGCGACGGGCTTCAGCTAGAGTCGAATTCCCTCCCACCCCCACCCCCCATCCCGAAGGTAAAAATAATTTGTATACACTAAATAAATAATTTCTCAGTAAGATCACAAATTTAAATACAATAAAAACCAGGCATAGCAAAAATAGATGGAAAAAAAGCATTCTTTGTAAAAACACCGTACGTGTGGGTTGGTCTTTTTTTTTTTTGTACATATACTTACAGGTTGCAAACCACGGACGTCGCCCGACTCGGCGACGCAGCATTTCGAGCCCCGCCAGACAGCACTTTACCACAGTCTGAATATGTTTTGGTTTCTTTTTTTTCCCCCCCCCGAAATCACTATTTTCTGGGTTTATATAATCAGTCTTCTTTCCTCACTTAGGTAAAGCCTCCCTAAAGTTTATTGTTCTTTTTATCTAAGACGTGAACTTCCTTTGAAAATCAGGGGCCGGGCGGTAAGCGACAGAGATCGTGTCGAAGGGGGTTCAGAGATTATTTTCCCTGCTCTATTTTGGGTCCATCTGTGGAGACTGCATTTTCCAGTATAAATGAGGATACGAGAGAGGTGTTTGCCGCCGGTAAATCCCGAGCAAGCTTTACTTCAACACCTCTTTGGATTCCGGCTTCAACTTCGCCGGTATAGCCCTTTTACATCTATCTATCTATTTATTTTTGTCCTTTTTCGCCTCGATGCAGCACATATTATTTATTTCTGTTCCTGACATACCATTGTTCTTGTTGCAGAGACCAGATTTAGAGGAGTCACCGACCGTAACTCTTGCTGCTGTTAAAAAAAATAATACTGGAGAGCAACTCAAACCAGATACGAACAAGATGAAAAGGAATGCACATTGTGGCATCGGCATCAAATGTGCAAGGAGAAAAAAAAAATATCAACTCTGTGATATGTTTAGGACTCACAAACTGGCTAAAGACAAACACCGAAGTCTTTTTCCAATCCCTGAACGCCTTTTCCCAGGGATCTGAAAACTTGATTTGGGTTTTTTAACACAAAAAGGCCCGACAAATTAAAGCTGTAAACGGAGCCGAGGAAGGTGAAGCGCTCGACTTGGAGCATCTGAGATCTTTCGAGTCCCGAACTGAACTGAACCTACCGGGCTGAGACCACAAGAAACCTTTGGTCCAACTGGAATGCGCAGTGTCAGTAGCTGCCTGTGCCGCTTTCTGGTTCAGCTCCATCAGCTGCGTGTGTGGGTGGGTGGGGGGAGTTTGTTCGAAGTGGCAACCGAGGCCACTTAGGAGTTTTGGAGTCAGCCATGGCATGAAAACACCACGCGCGAGTCTTTTTTGGGGGGAGAAAACAATTTAGCTCAGGAGAAACAGAACCTTGAAAAAAAATTAACGGACGAAAAATAAACCCTCTGGTACCTCCCCTTGGAGTCCCCTGCAGAAAGTCTTGGAAAAAACAAAAATCTCTAAAAGATTTCCGTTGATTATTTCAGATCCTGCCTTTACGTGATACGATTTATCAGGCGACGGCGTAGCTTCGTTTTGCAAAGCTATTAAGTGATTAATCTTATTTGTCGGGCTTTCCAAGGATAATTTGAACTAGCTCACGTTTTTCCTGGTAACGGGTTTCACGCGACGACGCAGAACACGGAATACAGACATCGCTGCTGCGCATGACACTGCTCCTCAAAAAAACCAGAGCAGCCAAAATGCCACAAGGAAGCCTGGGAGGGGGCATCTTCACACATCAGACAAAACAGAAAGCCCATTAGACTGTTAAATTTGTCTTAAAGTGTTGGTTTTTTACCTTTGACAAATGCTCTCCGGCGATGTCACGGATAACGCAGCGTGACAACACTAGGACGAGTAGAAGACTGATTATTAAAAGCAGAAATAAATCATTCTGGAAGCCAGCAGTGATGAGAGAGCTATAGATCATCGTAGCGAAAACATCATTAGTGGAATTCTTTAGCGTGGTGCAGGTTCTGAGCAAGAAATGCAGTATCATTATTTAAATTAATTTTGGAGAGCTCTCTCATTCCTGTGACAGATGCCATTATCCCTACAGTTTATCAGGTACTCGGGAGAGATCTACGCCAAGTGAAAAACAGGGTAACAAGGGAAAAAAAGACAACAAAATGAGCGAAAAATAAATTACAGGACTCAAAAGATCATGATTTAAATTGGTCTGGAAAAGGGGATCCCTGCAGAGTAGAAGATACTGCCTGAGGAGCGCGATCTTCTGAGGCGTCAGTGAACCTTAGATTCAGGCCAGTCATACACGTCTGGCATGAAGGATTCGTATTCGTAGGTCCAAACTTTTGATCGAATGTAACGGTTCTTGTCTGCAGGCTCGGGGTAATGGAAAGCCATGTTGTTTGCGTACAAAAATTCCATAACCTGCAAAGTTAAATCAGTTCGTGCCTTTTACTACGTTCACGTAACATCCACGCCTCCCCTGCAATACGTTTAGGACTCACAAACTGGATAAAGACAACCACCAAAGTCCTGAATCATAGAATTGCCCAGGTTGGAAGGGACCTTTAAGATCATCGAGTCCAACCATCAACCTAACTCTGATAAAAGCCATCACTAAACCATGTCTCTAAGCACTATGTCAACCCGGCTTTTAAATACCTCCAGGGATGGTGCCTCCATCACTGCCCTGGGCAGCCCATTCCAAGGCTTAATAACCTTTTCAGTGAAGAAATTTTTCCCAATCTCCATCCTAAACCTCCCCTGGTGCAACTTGAAGCCATTTCCTCTTGTCCCATCGCCTGTTCCTTGGGAGAAGAGACCGACCCCCCCTGGCTACACCCTCCTTTCAGGGAGTTGGAGAGAGCCAGAAGGTCTCCCCTCAGCCTCCTTCTCTTCAGGCTGAACACCCCCAGCTCCCTCAGCTGCTCCTCACAAGACTTGTGCTCCAGACCCCTCACCAGCTCTGTTGCCCTTCTCTGGACAC
>VXAK01022191.1:18641-36315 GCA_013399435.1 Arenaria interpres
GGTGGAGTCTCCTTCTCTGGAGACATTCCAACCCCACCTGGACACGTTTCTGTGGGACCTACTCTGGGTGGCCCTGCTTTGGGAGGGGGTTGGACTAGATGATCTCCAGAGGTCCCTTCCAACCCTATAGCATTCTGTGATTCCGTGATTATTATGTCAATAAGTCTGAATAATAATAAAGTAATTTGAGTTCCTGCGATCTCACACTCAGTAAAGAATTCAACCGCTAAGTGCAAATACGTCAACATTTCTCAACGTCACAAACCTCCGTGAGCGTATAGGCTTCCTCTGCTGTGCATTCAGCTTTCACCGTAGGGTTACTCAGTGCAAATATTATGGGTCTCTCGTTGATGGAGGCCATTGCTTTGATCACGTCCTGAGAGAAGAGCCGCCCGGCTCCCGCGACTCCTGAAGGAACAGAAACGCATCGAAACAGAATCAATATTTGAGCACCTCAGGGCAGACGACAGCGACTGTAGGTTAAGTTCATGCCACCCCTGAATTCTCCTGCTCACAGCAAAGCATCGCAGGCTTTTCTAGCAGTAAGAGATGAAAACCAGGCACTGGTGGCTGCTTAAAATCCTCATTTTCACAGGAACACCTAATTAATCTGCTCCAAAAGCCTGTTTTGCATGATTTCTTTGGTATTTATCTGTGTAAAGAACACTTATCGCTGCCCTGGATAGGCCAGTGGGAACTCCGGGCTCTCCATCATGATTCTGGTTGTTAACTGGACAACGCAAAATCCTGTGACATAGGTATTTCTGACCGCACCCAAACACGTATGTACACCATTTTATGTATTTGTACCTTCGTACACCACCTCCAAACTTCGGCCAAAAAACTTTTCCAAATAAATCACGTGCAAAGTGATTACACGGTGTAATTACACGGTGTGTGATCGTTCCGTAATTACAGAGTTGTAGCAGGAAATACCCGGAATCCCATCCGACCTCTGCAGACAGCAGAGAGTTATAAATCAATGCCTACATATGGCAGTGACTTAAGAAGTATTGGCGATGTGGAGTATGAAACAGCTCCTTCAAGCCACTCTGCTGGCAGGTCCTGGCCAGAGAAGCTGACTTGGGGAAGGAAGCTCAGAAAAAAATACATTACTCAAGTTAGGGAACTCCTGCAAAGCAGAAAATGGGGTGTTTGGGGTGTTTGTGACACTCTTTCCCTTGCTGCTGGTGTAGACAATGTGTCTGGGGAAAAAAAAAAAAGGTTATGTTTTTGTCTCCCTGACTCTTACTTCCCTTTCTTACAGTTTCAGTTCATCGTGGCCGTGCAGTCCCTGAGAACACGCTCAGGGTTTTCTAAGAAAGGTCCAACACCAGTTGGACAAGGACTAGATGAAGCAGTTAACGAGGACACAAGAAGAGTAATGCGTCCAGCTCTGGAGTCCTCAGCACAGGAAGGACATGGACCTGTTGGAGCAGGTCCAGAGAAGGTCACGGAGATGCTGGGAGGGCTGGAGCCCCTCTGCTGTGAGGACAGGCTGAGAGAGTTGGGGGGGTTCAGCCTGGAGAAGAGAAGGCTCCAGGGAGACCTCAGAGCCCCTTCCAGTCCCTCAAGGGGCTCCAGCAAAGCTGGGGAGGGACTCTGGATCAGGGAGGGGAGCCATAGGACGAGGGGGAAGGGGTTGACACTGAAAGAGGGGAGATGGAGCTGAGATGTGGGGAAGAACTTCTTTGCTGTGAGGGTGGTGAGAGCCTGGCCCAGGTTGCCCAGAGAAGCTGTGGCTGCCCCATCCCTGGAGGGGTTCAAGGCCAGGTTGGAGGGGGCTTGGAGCAACCTGGTCTGGTGGGAGGTGTCCCTGCCCAGGGCAGGGGGTGGGACTGGATGGTCTTTAAGGTCCCTTCCAACCCAACCCATTCTACGATAAGATGCAGAAGGAGCACCCCAGCTACAATGAAGGATGCCCTGAGAGCTGACCTGCAGCTCAGTATATTTTCAAGCTGCAAACTGAGCTCTCATTTTCATGTTATTTAAACCAGCAGAAACACAGATCACTGTCACCAACCTCCTTGGAGCCACGTTAGCAAATTAAATACAGCAAATAACCAAATGATGGAAAAACAGGAACAAAAATAACCTTACTTACCAATGATAGCTGAAGGCCGAAGTACATTCACTGCCTCTACAAATGTCTTTGGTATCTGCTCTGGAGCCTGATGCGTAAACGGTTCTTGATTGGAATCTACCTTTTGTTCTCGGCCCTATAGATTAAAAAGTTGATTTTTTTTTTGTGTGAGAAGGACACGGAAAGCATTGGCCATCTCTACTGTGCGATTTTCAAGGCATGGTGCACCCCTACCTCTACCAGTAAACCGTATTTGTCAAACATCCATATTCTCCTGTAGGCTTCCTCAGCAGAAACACCGCTTTCCGTCATGGCCATAACAATGAGGTTTGCGATTCCCAGGGCAGCCTTGTGGATAAAAAAACCAACTTTCATTTTTAACAAGTCACAAAAGAAGTATGTCATCACAAACACCCCCCTGTTCAAGATCCCCGTGAAAATCATCTAGTAAGTCAGCCCTGCGACACAAGCAACGTTGGCCTAGATGGGGACACGCTCCTGGGATCAACAGTGTCACAGCTTCAAGGAAAAGTGGTGTGGTGAATAGGACTCGGGAGGTGATCGTTCCCCTGTACTGGGCACTGGTGAGGTCCCATCTCCAGTGGGGTGTCCAGTTTTGGGCCCAATACCACAAAAAAGACATTCTGGTGCTGGAGAGGGTCCAGAGAAGGGCAACGGACCTGGTGAGGGGTCTGGAGAACCAGAAGGGTCTTCTGAGGAGCATCTGAGGGAGCTGGGGGTGTTCAGCCTGGAGAAAAGGAGGCTGAGGGGAGTCCTTCTCGCTCTCTCCAACTCCCTGAAAGGAGGGTGTAGCCAGGGGGGGTCGGTCTCTTCTCCCAAGGAACAGGTGATAGGACAAGAGGAGATGGCCTCAAGTTGCTCCAGGGGAGGTTTAGGATGGATATTGGGAAAGATATCTTCATGGAAAGGGTTGTCAATCCTTGGAACCGGCTGCCCAGGGCAGCGGTGGAGTCACCATCCCTGGAGGTATTTAAAAGCCAGGCAGATGTGGTGCTGAGGGACAGGGGTTGGACTAGACGATCTGAAAGATCCCTTCCAACCTGGACAATTCTATGATTCTATGAAAACAGAGTGATAGCTCTTCTGGGTACCGTGCCCCCCTGCCTGTACCAGTTCAGCACCCACAATAAACCAGCCCAACCAGACAATAAGAACAAGGAAGTGCTGCAGCTTCCTGTCAAGAAACCACAGCCTGGTGCTTTGTGTCCACCTGCTTTCTGAACCTCTCTCTGCTCCCTCTGCCAGAGATACAGGCCTTGCAGGCAGAGGGCAGAGAGTGGATGTTGGCAGGTCTTCCCTCCATCTCCCTTTTCCTGGCTCGCTGCACAGGCTGCTAAGGCTGGCAGGAGAAATAAGGTAGAGGGAAGCGCAGAGCAGATCTCACTGCTCAGGCAACAACACGCCATCGGCCAATTACTGCAATCTGGACTTTCCCCAGCTGGAGAAATTTTCAGCTAATTAAGTTATTTTGTCAGCACCACAGAAGCAATTTTGCTGATAGACCAAAAAGCACAGTACTGGTCCTGACGCTGCGGCCCCAGTAACTACCTAGTGTCTGCTGCAAACAGCCACTTGCTGAGAAAACCACTGTGTATTCCTCCCCAGTGCTATAAAAATTAACATACTTTTTCCAGCCATTTCCTACTAAATCACAGAATGGGTTAGAAGGGACCTCTGGAGATCATCTAGTCCAACCCCCTGCCAAAGCAGGGCCATCCAGAGCAGGTTGCACAGGAACCTCTCCAGGTGGGGTTGGAATGTCTCCACAGAAGGAGACTCCACCACCTCCCTGGGCAGCCTCTGCCAGGGCTCTGCCACCCTCACAGGAAAGAAGTTCCTCCTCATGTTGGGATGGAAATTCTTATGGTCAAGTTTGTGCCTGTTACCTCATGTCCTGTCCCTGGGCACCACTGAAAAAAGCCTGGCCCCATCCTCCTGACACCCACCCTTCAAGTATTTATAGGCCTTGATCAGATCCCCCCTCAGCCTTCTCTTCTCCACACTCAAAAGCCCCAAGTCCCTCAGTCTTTCCTCAGCAGAGAGATGCTCCAGGCCCCTCATCATCTTTGTAGCCCTCTGCTGTCCCCTCTCCAGCAATTCCCTGTCCTTCTGGAACTGGGGAACCCAGAACTGGACCCAGTGCTCCAGATGGGGTCTCCCCAGGGCAGAGCAGAGGGGCAGGATGACCTCCCTCCACCTGCTGGTCACACTTTTCCTGATGTCCCCCCAGGATGCCATTGGCCTTCTTGGCCACCAGGGCCCATTGCTGCCTCATGGGCATCCTGTTGTCATCCATAGTTTTACAGTAAATTCCCCTTCAACTACACACAAGACCCTGATGTTTTTTTTAAGTCCACATAAGACAATGAAAAACTTGAGTCCTTGCAACTGTTAAACACCTTTCAATTAATCCTATTTAAGCAGGTAGTCCCTTCTGTTAACGGGTGGGCTTTACGTAAAAGGTTCTGCAACAGAGTTCAGAGAATCTGAATCACCACAAGTCCTTAAAAACCAGAAAATACACAGTTAAATCTCTTGTTCTAGAGCCTTTAAGGGACCTCACCTCTCCTGCTCCAAGGAACAGCACCTTCTGCTCTGCAAGTGGTTTCCCGGTGGCTCTCTGCGCTGCCAGCAGTCCTGCCAACGCCACCGAAGCTGTCCCTGTAAAAGCAGTACAAATCTAAGGACAGCTGGAGAGATGTACACAGCAGACAATGGTTTGAGGTAAGGGGTTTTGCATATACATTAAGGAACAGGAACAAAGGCTATACCTTGAATATCATCATTGAAGGTACAGTATTTCTCTCTGTATTTTCTTAAAAAGCGAAAAGCGTTGTGGTTTCCAAAGTCTTCAAATTGGATAAGCGTGTTCTGGCCATACCTACGGAACATGGCAAATATTCCTATCACTGGATACATCAAGAAATGAAAGAATTTGAAAACAGATCTTCCACATAATCAATTAACTTCGGAAAGATGATGTCCTCAAGCCTTTCACCGCTTAAACCGGTTCCGCCTCCGTTCTGCGCGTATTTAACAGGTAACTACAAGCAGCACGTTCCAGGTCACAGAGAAAAATCACTACAGAGCCATAAAAACACCCATGTGTCTTGACTTCTAGTCCTGTCCTTATTCCTTAAATGACTGTTTCAAGGACAGTGTGTTATGGATTTTTAATCTTATGGGTTTTTTTGCCAACAGCTTTGGCCATACTTCCGCGCAGAATATTCAGTGTCGTATACCTGTCCGTAATGGCTTCCATAAATTCATCGATTAGGTCGTCGTAGACCTGCGAGCGATCCCTTTTTTGGTACAGGCCCATATAAAACGGATCTTTTAAGAGCGTCTGAAAAAAAAAAGAAACGAAATAAATCGAAGAGAGCAGGAGGAGGAATCACTTCCTCAAGATACACTTCCCAGGGTTCACGGTAACGCATTTCCCACCAAAGATCCTGCATTTATAGAGCCGCCGCAACTGCCTCCAGCCTTCAGGAATTTCAGCTGGCACTCCAGGGGGGGTGACGGCTGCTTTTAAACCGGAACAAATCGATACCGTGCACAATAAGCTGCTTTAAGAAATCTGATTCACATTTCCAGCTTCTTAAAAGTCACGTCAACCCGACCGTCTATTTTCCAGTGCTCCAGCATTCAAATCGCTTCCAAATGCACCATTTCACTGACAAATTAGCTCTTTTTCTTTTTTCAATCACCGCTATGTAACGGTATAGTGAATTCCAAATCATTTACATAAAATGTCTGGTTTTATCTTAAATAAAAACGCTCAAATAAAAATCTGCTCTTATAGTACTAAATAGTGTTGAAGAAAGACTTTGCTTAGGGATAACTTATGGCTAAGGTCAGTCATACTCACTGTATTATCAGTTCCAACATCGATGCACACGGGCAGGCATTTATCGGGATGTATTCCTGCACAGGCTGTATATAAACACAGTTTTCCTACCGGGATTCCCATCCCATACACACCCAGGTCTCCAAGACCCAATATTCTTTCTCCATCAGTGACGACAACAGCCTGAAAACAAAAAGCAGGTGAAGTTAGATATGATTACTGAAAGTTATAGATTTTTAGCGCGATACCGGTTGTGTTTTTTTCCAGGCAAAAATTCAGGTCTGTTTATAGAGTACAGACTGCAAGGAATATTTTACTGTTATACTCCTTTCTCTTTGTTGAAATCTACTGCTCAAAGCTAAGTATCATAGAATCACAGAAGGGTTTGGGTTGGAAGGGACCTTAAAGACCATCCAGTTCCAACTGAGCAGGGACACCTCCCACCAGACCAGGTTGCTCCAAGCCCCCTCCAACCTGGCCTTGAACCCCTCCAGGGATGGGGCAGCCATAGCTTCTCTGGGCAACCTGGGCCAGGCTCTCACCACCCTCCCAGCAAAGAGTTTCTTCCTCATATCTCATCTCAATCTCCCCTCTTTCAACTTAAAACCATTCCCCCTTGTTCTATTGCTACACTCCCTGACAAAAAGTCCCTCCCCAGCTCTCCTGTAGCCCCCTTCAGATACTGGAAGGGGCTCTAAGGTCTTCCTGGAGCCTTCTCTTCTCCAGGCTGAAGAACCCCAACTCTCTCAGCCTGTCCTCACAGCAGAGGGGCTCCAGCCTTCTGATCATTTTTGTGGCCCTCCTCTGGACCTGCTCCAACAGGTCCATATCTTCTTAACAAAGCCGCTCCCANTCCTTCTCCTCAGGGCTGCTCTCCAGCCATTCTCCACCCAACTCCTATTTGTGCTTGGGATTGCCATGTCCCAGGTGCAGGACCCTGCACTTGGCTTGGTTGAACTTCATGAGGTTTGCTCAGGCCCACCTCTCCAGCCTGTCCAGGTCCCTCTGGATGGTATCCCTTCCCTCCAGCATGTCAACCGCGCCACACAGCTTGGTGCCATCGGCAAACTTGCTGAGGGTTCAACTAGGAAGGATCCAAGCCGCCCCATGGAACTGCAGCTTGTAACATGGGTTTGTCATTTCTTGTAAATCCAGACATCAAATAACTTGGGGAAGTGTCATTCACCTCATCTCCTCTTGTGGTTCTCCACCCAACTGGGTCATACAGGTTTTAACGGCAAAAATCTGTGCTCCCAACTACTTCTGTGTCCTCATCTGAGGTACAAGATCTTCTCTCATACTGCTACGTAACACAATAAGTAAGATCCAGAGGGGCATCCCCCAGCACCTCCCCAGAAGGTGGAATAAAGAAGTAAAACAAGAAGTTTGGCAAGTCCAGTTCTCATCATTACTGTCTACTCAAACCATAAACCTCCTGTTTAGGATAAAACACTGCTCTTCAAGATACATATTATCTTCTTTAGCTATATTTTGCCATCATCGTCAAATAACTGCCATGGACGTGTTATTTAGCATTTACATTTCCATCAAATACTAATAAATCTTAAGAAGCTCAACTCAGATTAAATAACAACTAGAAAAAAAAATGTATAGAGTGGTAGTACCTTAACATCGTTCTCTGGCCAGTTGTTCACGATTGACCTTATGTGGCCTCTGTCTGAGATGGAAATAAATAATCCTCTGAAAGAAAAAAAAACCCACAAAGGAGGAATATTTTACGTGTGGCAATCAGAATTTTCACCTTGCTTTGTAAAACCGAATGTCAAAGAGTAAAATTTTCTTAAAATTGACAGCGTTGCAATCACTGACATCGATCTCTAATCCACAAGTCTACGCGGCTACTTTGACACTCTAAAATAAGAACACAGAGAAAATACTTATCATGAGGCGACCTGGATTTTACACTACTACAGATATTCACCTTTAATACTCCTCTAGGGCAAAACACCTCTGGTGTTAGCGTCAGATAGGACAGGATCTATGTTCTCCTGTAAGGACATGAGAAGGGAACATGATCCTAAGCCTGGCTTTACCTTCGTGAATCCAACGTTCACACCATTACGCAAGGTGAGGGGAAGGAAAAGAGAGGAAAGACAGGGACTGAGCATCTTTTCTTCTCCAAGATGAGGAGAAAAGTGCTTCCCGCTGCTGGGTGTTCCTCCACGGGAATGTGGGAGGGGAGGCAAAGGAGAAGAAAGGAGCAGAGGTGAAGAGAAGTGTGTGCGTTTCTTCTGAGCTCCTGCCCATGCTGCTGTGTCTTCTACAGACAACTTCTTGAGGGGGACAGTTTTCAAACTGGTCTATAATACATACAGAGAAGTGGAAAAGGAAAAGTAGTATGTGAGAACTAAGAGGACATCTCTCACATCTCCTTGTCCCAGATCAGGAGTAAAATCATGAGTTTCCTTCTGCATTTATCACAGCAGCAGCGCTGTTGGAGTCCTCATGGCAGCAAAGGATCAGCCCTTCCTCCACACAGCACTAAAGCCCTCAAGGGAGAGGGTTCTAGAAATACTCTTGGAATTGCAGTCAAAAGTATCATGGAAATGAGCTGAAATGACTACCAGTCTGAACTGGTTTCTTCAACACAGAGCTAATAACCTGAACAGTTGAAATCACGGCTGAATCCAAAACAGCCAAGCGAATTGACTGCGTCAGAGTGACTGAAAGGTGACTCCTGCACTCCCAGCTTTAATACAGGGACCATCAGCACCCAACGGAGTCTGCTCAGCTACCATGAGTTGAGTTTCTCCCTTTCTGCTTTGCCAACGTCTCTCTTCACACACTGCTCACTGGCCTCTGCTCCTGCACCCAAGATGTCACATTGTGCTGCTCCGCAGAGCACAGAATCCTTGAACGGTTTGGGCTAGAAGGGACCTTAGAGATCATCTCGTTCCAACCCCCCTGCCCTGGGCAGGGACACCTCCCACCAGACCAGGTTGCTCCAAGCCCCCTCCAACCTGGCCTTGAACCCCTCCAGGGATGGGGCAGCCACAGCTTCTCTGGCCAACCTGGGCCAGGCTCTCACCACCCTCACACCAAAGAAGTTCTTCCCCACATCTCATCTCCCCTCTTTCAGTTTAAAACCCTTTCCCCTCATCCTGTGGCTCCCCTCCCTGATCCAGAGTCCCTCCCCAGCTTTCCTGGAGCCCCTTGAGGGACTGGAAGGGGCTCTAAGGTTCTCCCCAGAGCCTTCTCTTCTCCAGGCTGAACCCCCCCAACTCTCTCAGCCTGTCCTCACAGCAGAGGGGCTCCAGCCCTCGCAGCATCTCCGTGGCCTCCTCTGGACTTGCTCCAACAGGTCCATGTCCTTCTCATATTCTTCTCATGAGAATCTCTCCAGCACTGGGATCCTTTGCCACCAACACGAAATGATAATAAAAGTAGCAGCAATATATATCTATTATTCTTACTTTGGTCTCCTGAAGATGTGTCCATACTGGGAGCAGGCAAGGCCTACTGTTGGTGTGTATACAATTGGCATTAACCGCTCAATATCATCTTGTAATACCCTGTAGAATAATTTTTCATTTCTCTCTTGGATTCCCATTATGTAGATATACCTGAAATGGAAGAAAAAGAAAAAAATAATCACTTATTGCCTCATGTTTATGCTCATTTAACACAATGTGAAAAATGCCAAAGCGAAAACCAAACTTGCTTCATATTATTTCTTCATGAAACTCCTGCTTCCTCCCAAGTCAGGCTTTGAGCATTAAACAAAACATGGAAAAGAGAGTAGCAGTACTAAAAAGCTGAAGTGAAAATATTGGATATGGCATAACACGCACGCTAACAATTTAATGCACAAACATGCAGTGTGATAAAAAAGAAAACCCACGGAATTATTACAGGATGCAGCTGGGAGTCTCGTTACCGTTAAAAAACCCCCAAAACCAGCGAAAGAATTTTTCAGCCAAAAAACTACGGTCCTGACCGTAAGGTCTTGTTAATCCTAACGTTAATACAGATGTAAAACAAATTAACTCCTAACAAACGGTTCCTTTTGAAAGACATGGTGTGTATTTCTGTACATATTTCTGTATGTAATTTATTATATAATTTCTGTATGTAATTTACACGGTGTGTAAATTAAAGCTGCGTTTTTGCACGTTTACCTACCAACCCACTGTGTTATCAACTCATATTTGGGCTTGTTGTCCCCACAACATAAAGATAACGAGTTAGAGAACTTGTCTTAGGCTACAGCACCCGGGCGCTTTGGCAATACAGATGACACGACTGTTTCGCATCAGCCACTGACGTGACGCGGATTTAAAAGTCATCTTTGGGTTTTTCATGAGAACAAAAGAGTTTTGATGTGGTCCAGTAAAGCCTCAAACCCTTCCGATGCTCCTCTTGCCTTTAGGAGAACGTGTATTTCTACATACGGATACACGTTACGTGAAAGCAGTACCAGGACGCTAAAAACATGCTATTTAAAAAAAAATTAAAGAAATCAAAGTATTCCACAATTTTTTCAACAAACCAGTGGGATAAACAACAACAACAAAAAAAGATATAAAAAAATGACCCATCACGAGACTCAAAATTCTAACCCTCTAATTCCTTTCCAGCAGTAACTACTGTATATGATAAATATGATAAACGCTGCTTTTCCTACCTAATTATCAAACCCTTGATTTACCTTCACTCTCACGTATTTTTCTACCATTTGCTCGCTGCCCCTTTCCCCCCATCTAATATTTCTGTGCCCTAACAACCTGCCACCCAAATCCTACATATTACAGAAATATGTAATCACGACGAATGCGTGATTGATGAAAGCAGTTTTCTTTGTAAAAGTGAAAATAGCCCCCAACAACTGAAAAAAACCCACTGGAGGCAGAGAAACCTTGTTTCGTTATGCCCAGGAAATATTTTACAGCAATTTCCAGTTACTTGCATGACAAATCAAGGCCAGAAGAGCGCTTACTTTTCCAAGGGGTCGCTCATTTTGGCCAAATTCTTATGGAAGCGTAAGGCTTGAATGTCTTGTGTCTCTATTTTAGGAGGTAGAAGTCCTTGCAGCCCAAGCATCTGTCGTTCGTGTAACGTAAAGGCCATACCCTGAAAACAAGAGAGGTGAGAAATAATTAGCGGTTCTTCCTCTAGTATTTCTATTTATAACGTCTTTCTATTTGCTATTTCAGACTATCCACTGCCTCGTTTTCTCATGGCAGGTGCCAGACCAGGCAGGGGTCGGATAGATTTCCCTCCGCCAGGGTTCTCCTCATCCTTTGAGGGTAACCCTTTTGACCACAGCTTTTCAGCAGCTCTCACGGCCTCACACTCTTTGCCAGATTTTCATTTCATTGAAACTGGAGAACACCTAAGAGATCCCATTGCAGACAGGATAAGGTTTAAAAGTAAAATAACAGCTGCTTCTTGAATTGTTTTACAGGAACATACGGTTGACCAAGAACATGTGGGTCACCCGGTTTGGTCCCTACGTAACATTTAATCCACAGAGTCCTCTTTGAATTGTTCCATTTACAGAATCACAGAATGATATGGGGTTGGAAGGGACCTCTGGAGATCATCTAGTCCAACCCCCTCCCAAAGCAGGGCCACCCAGAGCAGGTTGCACAGGAACATGTCCAGGTGGGGTTGGAATGTCTCCAGAGAAGGAGACTCCACCACCTCTCTGGGCAGCCTCTGCCAGGGCTCTGCCACCCTCACACCAAAGAAGTTCCTCCTCATGTTGAGATGGAACTTCTTATGGTCAAGTTTGTGCCCATTCCCTCTTGCCCT
This sequence comes from Arenaria interpres, assembly GCA_013399435.1. Taxonomy (NCBI): domain Eukaryota; kingdom Metazoa; phylum Chordata; class Aves; order Charadriiformes; family Scolopacidae; genus Arenaria; species Arenaria interpres. The sequence goes on from VXAK01022191.1 coordinate 30,371, forward strand.
GTCCCTGGGCACCACTGAAAAAAGCCTGGCCCCATCCTCCTGACACCCACCCTTGGAGTATTTATGGGCCTTGATCAGATCCCCCCTCAGTCTTCTCTTCTCCAGACTCAAAAGACCCAAGTCCCTCAGCCTTTCCTCAGCAGAGAGATGCTCCAGGCCCCTCACCATCTTTGTAGCCCTCTGCTGTCCCCTCTCCAGCAATTCCCTGTCCTTCTGGAACTGGGGAGCCCAGAACAGGTCCCAGTGCTCCAGCTGGGGCCTCCCCAGGGCAGAGCAGAGGGGCAGGATGACCTCCCTCCACCTGCTGGTCACACTCTTCCTGATGTCCCCCAGGATGCCATTGGCCTTCTTGGCCACCAGGGCCCATTGCTGGCTCATGGGCATCCTGTTGTCCACCAGGACTCCCAGGTCTTTCTCCTCAGAGCTCCTCTCCAGCAGGTCACCCCCAACCCATCCTGGTGCAGGGGGTTAATCCTCCCCAGGTGCAGCACCCTACACTTGCCTTTGTTGAAGTTCATCAGGTTATTTAACAATAACATTCAATAAAACTAGCTTTTCACTTGCGACACAGAAGAGCCTGCTGTCTGCGGTGGAGAAATCTTCATGGTGCAGTTAAATCGAGGAATAAATTGAGTTAATTTAACTTAAAGTGAAATGATCCGAATCCGGATTCACAGCCAACCTGGCCCAAAGTGCTGACCCCATTTCCGACAACTGACCCCGCTTTAAGTTTGCCGCTTCTGAAAGGGCAATGAGAAACTTTCCTTCCTCCAGTTTATCCAAGTGGGTCAGTTCAGTGAATGATTAAATGAATATTTGCGAACGCAGGAGCTGAAAACCCAGGAAAAACCTTTGCGGTGCCATCAATCCGGGAGGAGAAAGCACAATCTGAGAGGGAAAGTTCTGCTGTTTGCGATGTTTTGAAAGAGATGGAAACAAGAAACATCAGTTCTGCTCACAAACAACACTCCCTTTGTTTACTAAAACAGCTAGATTTAAAAAACAACCAAAAAGAGCATGCTTTCTCAAATTTCCCCACGCTGGAAGCAGATTCTTACTGCCAAGTTTAAAACAAAAAAAAAGGTTTAAAAAAGCTTTTTACGGTTTTTTTTATGCCTTATAATTACACTCCAAACTCCTCCCGCAATCAGAAAAAATCAGCAGGAAAAAAATTAATATTTTCCCACTTTAGAAGACATAAATTTAGGTTAGAATACATATATTTTCACCTCTGCTTGTGTTTGAATAAATTTCACAAGTATTTGTAGAAAGCACATCTATTAACAAAACCTCTCTAATTTAGAGTCCATACTCAGCACACTTGGTTTATAACCAATATAACCACTCCTTAGGAAAAAAACATAATTAAAATAATTCATATATTTACGTATTTTTAGCTCTTTGCTTATTTAAATCATATTAAATATCAGTTGTTTTGACCACATGGATTTAAGCAGTCCACCTGCTTTTCTGTACCAATTCTATACCATGTTGTAAAGTCATAAAATACTTGAAGAGTGTAAAAAAAGCTACTCTAAGGAAAAAAAAAAAGAATTAAAAACCTCAGTGCTTGCAAAAAATGGTAAGTTTTTAACCCTAAATTAGACAGATGCACCCTGACAACCTTCCATGTAATAGATTTGATGGAAAACACAGAACATATGAATCATTTGCAAACTGCTTTTTTGCAAACCATTGTTATTCTCAAATGTTTTTCCAATATTGCCTCGAAATTGATTTCAGGTGATGGTTTATTCCTGACCTTTTTAGCTTTGCTGCTGGTCTTTCGCTGGGTGTAAGAGTGACTTGAGCCACGTGGAAATTTGTCGGAAAACTGATTTGAATAATGATAGAATTATAGAATGGTTTGGGTTTGAGGGGATCTTAAAGCCCATCCAGTTCCACCCCCCTGCCCTGGGCAGGGACACCTCCCACCAGACCAGGTGGCTCCAAGCCCCCTCCAACCTGGCCTTGAACCCCTCCAGGGATGGGGCAGCCACAGCTTCTCAGGGCAACCTGGGCCAGGCTCTCACCACCCTCACAGCAAAGAAGTTCTTCCCCACATCTCATCTCCATCTCCTCTCTTTCAGCATCAAACCATACAAAAACCACAAGGAAGACATGCAAAATGCCTGATTTTGGGGCTTTTTTAATATTATATTGCAAAGTATCTACTTCCTTTTCACTTCTACCTACTTCAGAAGAAATATTGGAAGATTCTCTGGAAATGTCAACGCATCTTCCAAAGTTGCACGGAAGAGAATCATGCAACCACACATCTCGGCTGTCTTCCCCTTGTCCTTAATTACCCCCTAAAATTCGTTACCGTCAGCAGTTTGTGCCTTTCTACACCAACCCTTTTTAAAAACAACCCTTTTTAAAGCAACTGGCTTTGCAGCGCAAGTGATTTAGGATAGGAAGCCGAGCACAGCTGGGAAACATCTGTAATATTTAGACTGTTACTTTAGGCACTACAAAAACAAAAGCGATGCCAAAAGATTTACGATATTAAGATTTAATTAAAAAAAAAAAAAAAGCTTAGTCTCTTTTCAGAAAACACATAAACAGTGGTCAGGAAAGTCACTAATGTCACTAGTTTAAGGCATGTCAAAGGTTAGAATCCCTTCGGTGGCACCACACTGGTCACGCTGACCTTTTGCTCTAAACCAGCTGAAATATCTCACCAGCAAAACCCACGCCCTCCCCATCAGAAACTTGCAAGTCCCTTAAAAAAGAAAGCCTACCTAATTTCTAATCCCAACTATTAGCACGACACTGGGCCGTGGCTTTTCCTTCATTTCCCATTACAGTGAAACCAGTGACCTTAAGATATCTGGTTCCTTAATAAAATCAAACGAGCCTCGGGTTAGTACTAAGCAGAAGAGCTACCCCATCTTTATTCGGTTTATTCACATTTTTTCCAGTCTAGAGGCAACCTGATTTTTCAGCATTATCTGGAGCTACAATAACATTAAACGCAGCGAATTCTCTAAGCACTTCCAGCTGTTTATTTACGTGATAATTAAATCTTACCACATTAAAAGATGCTTTAATTTTTTTTTTGCCCAGGCCTAACTCAGGCATCTGAATACAGACATTCAATCCTCGTTCCAACTGGAACAGAACGAGTTTAGTCCAGAGCAGCACTATAAAAACCCCAGAGCCCTTCCAACACTTGCTCTGTTCCCATTCGTTATCTTCATCCGTGACCATCAGCTGCCTCCTTGGTTTGGATTTGGGATTGTGGCTCGTTCCCAGTACAGCACCTCACAGGACGGAGATTTAGCTTAAACTGGTGCAGTATTACAAATTTCATAGAATCAAACAATCATAGAATGGTTAGAGTTGGAAGGGACCTTAAAGACCAGCAAGTTCCACCCTCCTACCCTGGGCAGGGACACCTCCCACCAGACCAGGTTGCTCCAAGCCCCCTCCAACCTGGCCTTGAACCCCTCCAGGGATGGGGCAGCCACAGCTTCTCTGGGCAACCTGGGCCAGGCTCTCACCGCCCTCCCAGCAAAGAAGTTCTTCCCCACATCTCATCTCCATCTCCCCTCTTTCAGCGTCAAACCCTTCCCCCTAGTCCTATTGCTACGTTCCCCGACAGAGGACTCCCCCTCTTTCCCAGCCTTTTCCCTTATTTTATAAATCCCGGTGGGGTTTGAAAGAACCAGCGATCTGTTCCCACTGGATCAGGAGGCACTCGGCAATTTGCAACACCGGGACCTCCGTTCTCAACATCACTTCAGATCCCAGCACCTACTTCAGGGACCCAACTCCCGCTGGTTTCCACTGGGATTACATACCGAAATACCGTAATGATTTGGGTTTAAGTCAAAGGGATCACTTTTGGGTTTCCTCTGACCCACAACACTTAAGTGTCCTTTCTCTGAGTGTTATCCGCCGACTCTCACTTAGATTAGTTTCCTTAATCCTCTTTACAGCTCGGCAAAAACCAGGTGTCCTTTCTCAGATAGTCCAGACGAAAGCAGGGAGCTCATCCAGGAGAAAACCCAGCACACTTCAAAGACCACAAAGCAATTAATTAATACGCACGGAGACAAATTTCTTGCAATAAACCCAATGTGCTGCCGCGGGGAAAAAAAATAATAAATTAAAAAGACAAGTGAAATGAAGTGTTGACAGTTTGGTTTTGGTTTTTTTTTTTTTTAGTTCAGACAAGCTCACATCGAATCACTGCCCCTTTAATCCACAAACCGTCTGGGGCTGGGACCCAACAACTGGGTTCTACTACTCAAAGCAAGTGGAGCTTTAAATATCAGCGCATAAACATTCTAGTTGCCTACTTTTCAGGAAGGCGACCAGGAGACATGAATCCTGCAAATGGGATTTTTATAGCACCACTGAGTAAGAAAAACCGAGAGGTTTCTAAGCAGAGAAGTCAGAGGCCACCCAGAGGGATCTGGACAGGCTGGAGAGGTGGGCCTGTGCGAACCTCATGAAGTTCAACCAAGCCAAGTGCAGGGTCCTGCACCTGGGACATGGCAATCCCAAGCACAAATAGAGGTTGGGTGGAGAATGGCTGGAGAGCAGCCCTGAGGAGAAGGACTTGGGGGTGTTGGTGGATGAGAAGCTCAATATGAGCCGGCAACGTGCGCTGGCAGCCCAGAAAGCCAACCGCATCCTGGGCTGCATCAAAAGAAGCGTGGCCAGCAGGATATGGGAGGTGATTCCACCCCTCTGCTCTGCGCTCGTGAGACCCCACCTGGAGTACTTTGTCCAGCTCTGGAGTCTCAACAGAGGAGGGACGTGGACCTGTTGGAACGGGTCCAGCGGAGGGCCACAAAAATGCTCAGAGGGCTGGAGCCCCTCTGCTGTGAGGACAGGCTGAGAGAGTTGGGGTTGTTCAGCCTGGAGAAGGCTCTGGGGAGACCTTTTAGCAGCCTTCCAGTACCTGAAGGGAGCCTAGAGAAGAGCTGGAGAGGGACACTTGATGGGGGAGTGGAGCCATAGGATGAGGGGTAATGGTTTTAAATTGAAAGAGAGGAGATTTAGATGAGACACTAGGAAGAACTTCTTTGGTGTGAGGGTGGTGAGAGCCTGGCCCAGGTTGCCCCGAGAAGCTGTGGCTGCCCCATCCCTGGAGGGGTTCAAGGCCAGGTTGGAGGGGGCTTGGAGCAACCTGGTCTGGTGGGAGGTGTCCCTGCCCAGGGCAGGTGGTTGGAACTCAATGATCTTTAAGGTCCCTTCCAACTCTGACCATTCTATAATAAGTATTAGTGATGATAATTTTTTGCCCACCCGCAAAGTCTTGCAGGGTAATATATAGGAGGGGATATTTTTACCTGATACCATAAATACTCTCAAACATTCCAAAAAACCTGTAGAGTTTATAAAAAATAACCCATTCAACGCCCCTGATAAAGATGTAAATGCAGAATATATCCAAACATGCCACTGTTTGGAAAATGAGGGTTTGCCAACTTCACAGGGAAGATTTTATCAAGTGGTTTTCATGTAGCTTCTAATGGTTGTTAGAAGACATTCAGCAGTGTATCGTAGGCTTTGAAGTAGAATCATAAGCATTTTTAAAGTAAAGCACTTTTACATCGGATTGTGGGCTGCTTCTCTTAACTCTGCTTCCTTTTGCTAAATCACAAAGTTCACTATTGCACAACACGTCTCCGCTGCAAAATTAATAAAGATCATGCACAGGAATCAAAGGTGTATTTGCTATCTCAGCCACAGATTCAAAGTTTCTCTGTGTTTATGAGAATCATGTAGAAAATGGAAATCTCCTTTGACTTCTTTCCTCCTTCATTTTTTAAACTCCATTTCCTATCTTTATTCTTGTAGAAACATATACTGGAGGATACAGCTGACACAGCACAGCCACCTAACCTGTGAGACAACCCAGACATTCCCCAGGTTATTAAATCTTTAAAGACCTTCGTCTCTTGCAGGCAAAGATCACAGAATCACAG
>VXAK01022195.1:6551-67711 GCA_013399435.1 Arenaria interpres
CAGGCTGATGTAGTGATTCTTGCTTTTCCAGAATTGTATTGGGCCAGATTCTGGGTCTTTTGTAGCATAAGTGACTTGCAGAGCTCAGGGGAGCTTGTGAATATACTAATGTGTTTAATCAATCTGTTTTAAACATTTGGGAGAGTAAAACTGGCCAGAAAATGAAGGAATGATTGGAGGTAAAGCTAGACAGCTTTGGAGATATGAAGGGAAGTACATAGTAATAAAGCTACTAATGAATGAATTAATTAATATAAATGTGAGGACGAATACTTATTGAACAGAACAAGCACTTGCTATCCCTTTGAAATGTGCACTTCTACCTGGATAAGCTCTGGTTAAAATATGACAAACTTACTGCACAGTTAATAAATATGCGTGATTAGTGTAGGGTTTGAAAAAACACATTTGAAATGTTTATATGTAGGTGACTATTTATAGTGTGTTAGCTTACTATATGAGAGACTAAAGTGAAGAACCTAGTATTTTCTAGTCATGTCTGTGCGTTAAAACAATAAGAATGTCGCTTATGTGCTAGGTTGGTTTTTACCATTGTTTTAAGTAAAAACTCCAGTGAGCAAAAACAAGGAGTATGTGTTTTAAAATGTTGCTTAAATGAGCAAATACAAGTTTGAAAAAGTGGACATGAGTTAATGAAAACATTTTTTTTTCTTCAAGGTACAGTTGATCGATGCAAATTTAATACACATCCGTTAGATCTATGTGTGCCAACTGCAAAATAGGAAATGGCTAAGATATGAAATTTGCCTGTGTTTTAGTTGCTGTTTCTTTGTGTATGGGTCACTTAAACCAATTTCTAATGTGATTAAAAAGGCCTATATACATAAAACATCAAGAAGAATACAAGTCAGAGTTGGTTTTTTAAAAAATAAAACATATAATGTTATCTGTGTAATTCTTAGCATCGTATCAGACATGCCCCTGCGTTGTAAGGTGCCTAGTTACACACTTGGATCAAGCCAATGAATCATTCCATTCAGTAGATTTGTTAACTTTGGAAAAGTTGTCTCGAGCTCACTGGGAATAGGAGGGCCCCTTTGTCTTTAAAACCTCTTGTACAAAGTATGGTGTCTGCTGTATTGTGGCATTCAGAGCATCTGGTAGCGTGTACCAGATTGGCTTTAAAGTTCTGGTAACTTTATTTTCCTTGCTACCAATACCCACGAATACTTAAGACCAGCAACATTACCATGATCTTTGTCAGTAAGGTTTGGGAGAGTATTGTGCTCTGTATCCAAAAGGTATGCCATCCAGCAGAGCCTCTCTGAGTATGGCAGTTGGCATATTTTGTGGATAAATAAGCTTATTAGTGTTACGTCAGTGATTCCTAGAACAGAATACGATGATATGTAGCTCTGAAAACAGCTTACTAAGCTGATCTTGCTTAATAATAGCAATTTCCAGACTTTTGGATAAGCATATTTTGTGTACAGCTGATTGCAAGACTGAAGTAAGAGATGCATAGTAATGTCATGTGGCCCCTTGTACTTGTAGTTTAAGATGTTTCTGCTGTGCTGGTATATGGCTTAATACTGGATAAGACAGATTTTTAAGAGGAACCCAAGACAGTGGAATAAATGCTGACAGGACAGTGGCTCATCACATTCTCCTCTAAGGCAAGGTGTGGTTCTTTGGCTTTGCTCTAACCAATCATGCCGTATGTTAGCCTCTACTTGCAGATGTGTATACTTTACCTATAAAGAAAATTCTAGAACAAGACGCTATTGCACATACCTCTTTTGCATATGTATGAAAGACATTTCTCATGTTGCTCAGTACTTTGCTGGGAGACTCATGCACAGTGTTCCTGAGGAATAGATGTGACTAGAGGAAGCCACCAACTGATAGTGAGGGAAATGAAGGGGGAAGTTCTCTGTGGGGTTTTTTTGTTCTTTCTTTTTTTTTTTTCTTTTTCTTTCTCTCAAACAGCTGTAGAAGGGTTTCTCAATTCTTGCACTTCAATCTGTGGAGGTTTATTAGGTTTCAAAACACCATTACTATCTGCCTTTTCTTTGTAGCTTGTTTGGAATGGTGTTGTGGACAAACTGAGAACACCTACTTCTTAATATATTTAGCAACACCCTTGGAAGAGAGTACTTGTCCTCACATATTCTGAGAATGTGAAATGTTGGAGTGTCTTCTGAGTCTTACAGCTTATCTAGTTTTTTAATAAGTAGCAGCTTCTCTTCACTTGGGATTATTACAGAAGCCTGGCGTATGTTCCATTTATGATTCAGTAGCCCCACTGTCTATGTATGCTCTTCCCTATAAGTTGATGCAGTTTATCATGGCCAGATAATATTTAGTATTACAGCTGGTCTTCCACTATAATTTCTTATATTTTTAGTGAAGCTTTCAAAATACCACATATATAACAATGCAATTGCAGCTGTTAGGAGCAGTAACTTAAAAGAGGCACCAGTCAATGAACTTTTGAATTTCCTATTAAGCTTTTAATTGGAAAAAATACTATAGGATAATATTTCTCTTTCTTGCTCTGGCGCTGTCTTTCATGTCTTGTTAATAAGACACCAAGTACCCAAATAGTGAAAGTAAAAGGAAATAAAATTTTGTCTTTTAACTTGATGCTAAATTATTTTTACATTGTACATTTTATATATAGAGCATATTTCTGTGCATTTGCTTCTCTCCAAGTATGTACTAACAAACAAATTTTATTGTTGGAAATCCTGTTCAAAATGTAATATTCTGAGTTTGAGCATTAGTCAAAGATTGTAGTTACAGTCAAATTTTAGGCCACTGAGCCTTATACAATGAAAGGGATTCCCTTTCCAGAGTAGCATGGGGGTTCCATGTTGTCTGTAGTGAAATAGTAGTGAATTGAGGATCTTTCTCTAGGTTCGGAGACGGGGATCAGAATATTTTTTTCACTACCAGCTGAAGATACTGTGTTTCTCCATATCAGTTTAGATCCTGTCCATATTAAATTATGCTTTGGTGATTACAAAAAGTGACAAGATATGTTGTAAGAGAGTTCCATTTTTCCTTTTTTCATGTATGCTACTGCTGAGAAACTGACTACCCTGATAATACAGCCTTTACAGCTAAGAGCCATTTGTACCATTAAAACGTGTGCAAAGTTCCAGCACTGTGGCCTCCAGATAAGCACCTGTTACTTGCAGCCTCTTCCAGGAATGAACCAAACCTGGGAGCTCCTTCACATACATGCACACATTCACATACACCTTCACCCATCTGGTGATCCATAAGATCTGCTCTTGGTGTAGCTGATAAAACATAAATGCTATCTTGTTGGCTGCAGTGGTACTAAGCAAAATGCAAAGTGCAGCCGTCTGTATCTTAAGTCATCCACCAGTTGAAATCGTGAAAGCACTGAAGGCAGTAAATGTTTTGGGGTTTCTTTCCTCCCCTTGTTTCTTGGTCTACATTAGTTTGGCTTTAGCAAGAAAGCTTTGATGAACAGGACTGTGGTGAGTCTCACTGTATTCACCTGGTGGGATCAAGTTGTAGAGTTTTGGTTTTTGATTGGTGCTGGAAATTTGATCATTTAAATTGGAAGGGACCTTTAAAGGTCATCTGGTCTTACTCCCTGCTCAATGCAAGACTAACTTAGATGGGGTTGCTCAGGGTTTTTCCCAGTTGGGATTTGAGTGTCTCCAATGATGGAGGTTCTACAACTTCTCTGGGGTCCTGTTTTATTGTTTGATCAAAGCCTTGTTGAAAGTTTTATGTGAAAAATCTGTTTGGAGCTGCAGCTTATGTCCATTGCCTCTTGTCTGATCATTGTGCATCTTTGAGAAGAATGTGACTCTTCGTTCTCTATGACCTCCAACTAGGTCGTTGGTAACAGCAGTAATAGCTTCCTCTTCTTAAAGTTGAACAAATGCAGTTGTCTCCGCCTTTCTTTCTATACCCTGTTCTCCAACCACTGTTCATCTTGGTAGCCAGCTGCTGGACTTCACTCCCATATGTTAATGTCTGTCTTGTATAGGCAATTCCAAAGCTGGACAGAATCCTTCAGATGGGGTCCCACAAGTGCCAAATGAAAGAGAAGAATCACTTGCTTTGGTCCGCTGGCTAAGCTTTTGCTAATGCAGCCCAGTATGCAGTTGTCTTTGCTGCAAGGGGCGCCCTCCTGACTCCTGTTTAGCTTGTTCCCCAAGACCTTTTCTGCAAAGCTGTTTTCTAACTGGTTGGCTCCCAGCCTGTATGGGGTTATTCCTCCCGAGGTGCAGGACTTTGCCTTTGTTGAGCTTCATGAGGTTTTTGTCAGGCCGTTTCTCCAGCCAATTGAGGTATTTCTGAACAGCATATCTCCCCTCTGGCACATAAGCCACTTCCCACCAGTTCAGTGGCCTCAGGAAGTTTGCTGACGGTGCACTCTGTTCCATCATTCTGGTCATTAGTAAAGAAAACCTTTCTTACACCCAGTATTGATCTGGAGAAACTCCATTAGAGACCAGTTGGATGTGGTATCTTTGGTTACAGTCCTTTAAGCCCAGCAGTCCAGCTGCTGTGTCACTCATTTTATAGTTCATTTATCACCAGTTTAGGTCTAAGGATACCTTGAGGTGCTGTGGTAGAAACTTGCTGAAGTCAAGGCTAGCAATGTCCAGTATTCTTCCCTCATTTACAAAGCTAATCATCTCATTACAGAAAACAGTTGGATTGATTTACTCTTTCTAAATCCATGCTGGATGGGTGTGGCTTCTTGAAAGGGAATTTGCCTCTATAATCCTCCTGGGGACCCAGGAAAATGCCTTTTGTCTGGTTGTGTAGCTCTGTGTATGTCCAGAGTGTGCTTAAGAGCTTCCTAACTTGGCCTTCCACTCATGTGCCTAACTTGGCCTTCCGCTCTCTTCCGCTCTCTTCCGCTCTCTTCCGCTCTCTTCCGCTCTCTTCCGCTCTCTTCCGCTCTCTTCCGCTCTCTTCCGCTCTCTTCCCTATTACTCTACTTATCAGTAGAAAATCAGACAAAGGCAAAATTGAGTATCTAGGCCTTTTCCATGTCCTTTTTCACTATGTCCCATGCTAGTTGAGCGGCAGGCCTACAATTTCTTTAGTGCCCTTTTAGTTGCCAGCAAACCTGTAGAAACCCTTTGTGTTACTCTTAACATCCCTCTCTAGTTTCAAGTCCAGCTCAGCTTGGGCTTTCCTGATTTAATCTTGCCTGCTCAAGCAATGTTTCTATACTCCTACCAAGTATTTATTTTCTTATTTCTACCTTCTCTTAGCTTTCTTTTTTCTTTTTTTTTTTTTTTAAAAACCACCACCTTATCCAGAAATTTGGTGTTAATCCATGTAGGTATTCTGCCATAGCTGCTTTCTGCACAGTGGAGTGGATTGGTTTTGTGGTTTGAAGAGGTTGTCCTTGGAGATCAACAGGCTCTTATGGGCCCCTTTGGCTTTCAGAGCCATGTTTTATGAGTGGACTGAATTGTTAAGGCCTCAGTGTTTTCAGATCTTGTAAATTTTTTTCAGGGTTCTGCAAGGTACATTTTTCTAGTAAAAAATAAGTATAGTAGTAGATTATAGATGGGAATTATTGTGAGACCTGGTCATCAGTGACTCATATCTGAAAGTTTCAGCAACAGTGTTGATGAAAAAATCCACTGGCAATTCCAATGGCTTGTTTCCTGGAAGAAGTAGGTTACCCCATTTTATCTGCTGGAGTCTCCCAGCTGCTTCACTTTGGAACCAAAATTAAGGATACGCAAACTCACAGGGAGATTTCAAGTACATGGTTTGTTGTGTTCAGTTTCAAAGGACGATATCTCTCTTATGTCATCCATTTATTTAATCAGTGAAACTTTGTATCCTAAATGTTCCCGAAGCTGGAACCTGAGCAGAAGGTAGAGCCCTGGAAGTAGAGTCTAGTAAATGACCTGATTCCTTGGCATGATTTTTGCAGCCAGCATGTCTCCTGTCTTGTCTGGCATCAGTGATTCTTCCCTGGTTTCCCAGCGTGTTTCCTTAAGGTGCATCCAAAAAAATAATAATCTGTAAGGATGTCAGGTCTTATGGTTTTTATTTTTATAGATGTGTAAAGAGAAGTGGGAAGAAGAAAAGCAGTCTAATCTCTGCTATAAGATAACTGCCAGTAAAGCTTATGTTTTCTCTCCAAGTGGATTCCTGTAGCAATTGAGCATAAACATGGAGAGAACTTGTTCATTAGGAACTCTGCAAGGAAGTATTTTGAAAGGCAAGGAATAGGTGCCTGTTCCAATAGTCTCAAAAAAGAAAGCAACAGCTGTGATAGTGTTTTGCTGTTTCCCATAGCTGTTGTGATTATGAAGTGATGAAATAATCAACTTTCTCAAAAGCTTCACAAAGGGAAATATTTTCAATGATGTATCCTCATTTGTAATCCCAAGAAGAGCTTTTTGTTTCTTTAGTCGCTGTCTATCACTTCTGTTTCTTATAGTTTATAGCAGTCCCCTTTCTTAAATCGTGCTGAAACACTTATCCCTTAAATTCTTTGCCAGTCATTTAAAAATACGGATTTTCATAAATGTGTGTATGAAAATACATTTTGCTGTTCTTCCCTCCTCCTCCCTGTTGAGTCAATTCACTTGGGATTTTGGACAGAAGGACTGAAAGACAAATTGGTTGCTTCACAAAGGTAATTAAGACAGTATGTGGTGCAGGGGGTGAACAGTTAGGGGTTCTTTCCAACTAATGATCCGTTAATTAGTGAAGGGAGCTCAGCGAGTGTATGGGCCTCTCGGGAACTACCTTTGAATGACATTTAAAACTGCTTTGGTTAAGAACCTATCATTGCAGGGGGGAGAGGACTTTTTCTTTTTTAATGTTTTTTTTTCTGTCAATATAAGCCAGCAGAACTTGCTAAACCGTACAAATATGTACATATAATTAGCATTACATAGCTATGAAATGTTATTTTTAAATAAGCCAATACCCAGCTATGATACCTCGCTGAGGATCTTGGTAACAGTTTTGCTTGCCGCAGTCCTCTGTGGGAACAGTAAGCTCCCTACATAGAGCTGGTTAATTACAGAGCCCGTGTGTCTGATACTTGCTACCACTTCGAGCACTGCACCATGTGAATGTGTGCATATTATTTTTAGGACCAGTCTGGAATACTTGCTTGAATATTTTTGTGGGAGTCAGCCTGAAGCTGGCAGGGTTAATACTCCTTGGGGGAGGTAAACCAGCAATGCAGTATCTCTGTGTCATGTTCTTTTGTGCATTTCAAAATACGTGGTGTATGTCTTGTCCTCTCCATTATTTACTCTTCTGCTGTCCAGAGTTATCCAGGATAAATTGACTGCATGTGTGCAGGCCCTTAGCAGCTGTTTCGGGTAGAAAAAAAATAGCTCTTAGGCAGTCTGAAATTAGCCACTCATTCTTCAAGCTACATGTAGATGTGGTCCAGAAGACGAATTTTTCCTTTTCAGATCTAGGTAACATTGCTTTTGTCAATGTTCTCTTGTAGAAGATAGCCAATGGATTAATTGTAAAATGTATCTTCTTTTTTTTTTTCTCATTTAAATTGGGAGATTTTCCCCATGCCAACGTGTCAATTAGAATGCAGCTGTGGAGTAGTATTTCTATTACTGTTTATTTGGAAAGATCTTATCTTCTTACATGTCATTTTAAGGTACCAAGAGAGAAATACTAACCTAAAAATTGAGGCAAAGCATTTGGTAGAGACAAGCTAATGGATTGCTAGTGAGCTTTAATACACTATGATTGGTAGTTTGCATGTGTAGAATGGAAATTTGTGGAGAGTGCATCATAAATCTGTCTGGAATGAAAAAAAATAATCAAAGCAATATAAATTAAAAAAAAATTTTAAATGATTTATTCTAAAATTTAGACTTCTGATGTTAAGGGAATGGAAAGCTGAGGCAAGAAAACCCCATTGTATTTTAGAAAGTTTATAATGATTCTAAGGTGTTCTTCCTCATTTTGATTCCTAAGAAAAAGAGGGAGAAGCAGCAGCAACGCAGGACTGAATCTCAAGCGGTTTTAACATATGGACAAATGCTCTGTACGCTACAGACGGCTGTGTCACAAAGTACTGTGGTTGTCTTTTGGTAGTTGCCCAAAACTTTAACCTCCTGCTGAAATATTAGGAGATAATCTGGGGAAATGTGGCATCTCAATCATGCTGAAGGAAGAAGAAAATCTGTAACCCAAGGAGGGTCTTAGCGATATTGGAAGTATTATTGCTAAAAGCTCTAGATCTGAGGTTAATAAATGGGGGTGATTGCATGTGTATTCATGTGTGGGTTAGTTCTGGCCGAGATTGCAGAGCGTAGCATGGCGGTGTAATGCTGAAACTGGAAGAGGGTAAGAATTTATCTTGAACTGCTAATTGTCATCTATGCATTTGCTGCTCTGCATTGGGATTGTTCTCAATTGTTTAGTTCTAATCGTCATTACCTTCAGCATGAAATAAAGATGAGCCAAATCAAGCTGGCTGTGCTTCTGTGCTCTCAAGCTGATTTTGTTATTTGGAAATACAAATAGGCAGCAGCACGAATATGAACAGTACAATTTAAACAGTGTTATCAGAGTTTGGTTTGTCCACTTGTCTTCCCTTATGTTGTCTTCAGAGTGGCAGTTAAATCAGTGTTTTTTCCTTCCCTTTGGGTGGACTGGGTGAGGATAATGACCCTAGCTGTATTTTTCACTTAAGTATTTTGTTTGTCTAATTGTAATTTCTGCTCCTTTTTTTTTTTTTTTTTTTTAACCCAGTGCCTCAGCTGAATAATTTAAAGCAATGTGGATTCTGCACCTCTGGAGCCACAGGATTGTGGTACTTCATCTTGAACTGCTGATAAGATATGTGAAATACAGATTTCTCTGAGGCTGCAGTTTCTATTTTATCTAAATTGCTGCTTCGGTATTTCTATCATAAAGGGCTAGTTTATACGTGCTTGATATCCCTTATTTTTCCATTTGAGCAGTTGGTTTTGGTAATTCATACCTACTTCTACAACAAGTTCCAGCCTGAAAGGTAAAATTGAACAGGCTTGTCTTTGTTTAAAGTTCCCACCTTTCTTGATACCGCAATGAGATAGATAACTTGATGCTTTAGAGCAGAAGAATGAAAAGGTACTCAGTATTTCAAATAGATGATACAGTTAATAAAAAGACAGCAGCCAAAAATGAGTAGGTGTTGAAACTGAGCATGTCACTTGAAATAAGTTTATTTTTGCCATGTTGAACAATAATCACCATATGTATTAAAATCTACTAAAATAGGAATTGTGCTTTATTTTTGAAGTAGTAGAATGTGTGTAGGGAGCAAGTAAGGAAAAATCAGTTATCCATTTACACGTTCAATCCTTCAGACTATTCCAAGGTAGCAAATGTTCATGTGACATAGGAAATAACTGTTTCTTGTGAAACACTATGTCCGCTTTTGGTTTCTTCCTCCAAGATCATGCTTGAAAGGAGAGATTCTGAACTCTATGGCTACTCNATATATTTTAATAACATATATACATATATATAGATTTGTTATTAAAAAAAAATAATTCTCATTTCTTGTTCTGAGGCAGCCCTGTGTGTAAAGACTATATTAAAGGGCACGGGAAAGACTATAGAAGATCATAGTGAATAACGGGATAGTATGGTGCTTTTTGTAACGATCCATGTGGCCCTGAAAACACAGTTCCTAATAAGCCTTCCGTTTAGATTTGACTATTTATATGAAATGACTCAAGATTTCTTCTCTATTGCCAAGCATCAAAATAATTTCTAAAATATTTTAAGTGCAAAAATGGCTCTGACTTACCTTAAAATGCAGAGAGGAAAATACTGAGAAATTGTTTGCGTTTGAGGAATGGAGTTAAGAGTACACACTCTCCGAGGTTTAAACTCTCTATGATGAATGTTTTTGGTAATGGGTTTTATGTGTAACAGCAATGGCCAAAACAGAGAACAGACATTTTTCCTTGAGTTAGTGAAAAGGGGCAGCAAACTATTCTGCTCTGCTGGCTTTATCAAAGTCTTGACAAGACCAAACTACCCTTTATTTCTGGATCACAGCTTTAACAAGAAACTTCAGGGTGCTGGCTCTCATATACAGCAACAGCTGCTTGCCTTGCGCTAATCATTTTGCAGATTGCATTTGTATTTTACACGCTTTATTCCTTCTTGAAAGTGAATCCTTGTATTGTCGCCAGATAATCAGAGCAGTTGGTAGGTATGTGAAAGAGTTATCAGAACATGAGGTTGTGGGGTTTTTTCCTGAAAAGCTGCACAAATTATACCTTTTTTTTTCAGGGGAATTATAGCTGCTTGTGCAAGAGAAGGCAGCTTGGTAAATAAAATATCTAAAGATTCAGAGTTTTCAGTAGTTTCCTGAGGAGCTGAATTCATGGCTTTAAAGCTGTTAAACAGGCTTTAAGGTGGGCTTATATTTTTGAGGATATGGAGCACTCTAAACGTTATTAATGAATTAATACAGTTGTTCATAGACCTGTTTACATCTTCTGTAGATAATATGGGCTGTGTTGCCTCTAAGTGGATTTTAAGGCAAGGAAACCAGTGTGTTATGGCCCTGACTGGAGATTGTCCTTTTCCCTCCAGGCCAAGAGAAATAGCTGAAAATTCAAAATATTTCAGCTGAAACCAAATTACAGGTCTCATCTCTGTGACATTTTTTTAGACACACCTGGTGTCATTGAGCCCTAATATTTCTATAAAAGACAATGATTCATAGGTTTGTACCCAGAGACTTAAGCTTTAAAATTGTGTTTGAGTGCAGGGTTCTGCTACTAATAGCTTTATGGAAAAAATAGAATGTATTGAGCTGGACATTGTGATAATGCGGTTTAATTTTCATCTCTGCGATGGATTTTTTGAATGAACCTCTTGTGTTTTCTTATAATAGTTCACAAGCTGCTGTGAGGTTAACTTACCCATCTTTCTGGGAACCTTGGGTGCTGTGGTAACAGGCCATTGAGATATCTCTGCAGCTATGAATCATTCCCAGTCATATATGACACTCCTACAACCCTTTGCTTGTGTGTTAAGTTCAGGTGTAGTAACCACTAGCTGTGAGGGTTTTTTTTCCTGATTTGGAGTGTCAAATCAATACAATTTGGAATTTCAAAGATACCGTTATAAATTGTGTATGATTTGTTTTGTTTTGTTTCCCATGTTTTCATTGGCAAAAAGTTCTTCAATATTAATAATAGATATAACTACACCAAGTATCCCTGTCAGACACTTAAAATGGGAGTAGATGACAAGACACATGAAGGAAAAAAAAATATCACTCTACCTCTTTTTAATATGGTTTTAATATTTTTTTTCTACTTAGCTCTGTGCACTTATAGCACTGTTTGGCTAAATCATTACGAAATTGACCTGCCTGCCAAGGCTAAAGAAAAAAGTTTTGTTTTCTAATATATATAATCTGCATTTCAGTGTAGTTAGATTTTATCTCTGTTCTCACGGAAGTTAGGAACTGCAATCCTTAAATCTGTTTTCAGTAGCTTCCTTTGAGCGTTTTAAATTTCACTGATTAAATTTAAGATATGGCTTTTGAGAGGAAAATAATATGAACAGGAGGTCTTTTGTATCAATTTAAAGATTCCTCTGAAAACTTAAATACAGCTCAGAAGTGATCATTAGTTAGTTTTTTGAACTAATATAGTTTTGTCTCATAGTCTTATAATGAAAGTAGCTTACATTACTAATAAAAACCCTGCTTAATCAACTGGGATGGCAGCAGTTAGTCAAAATTATGAAAATGATCGGGCACAGTCTGGAATCAAGTGGTGACAATTAAGAGTTGAACTGCTCTCACCGAGAGGGTGAATAATGTTCTTTTTTTATTTTCCCCCACCATTCTCTATTTACTGTTATCTCTCTCCGCTCTGAACTTTGTGGTTCATTGTGGGGCTTCTGGGAACGCCGCCAGTGAGCTGCTCCTGATTGATGGTTCTGAAGCCAAACTTCAGGGGCTCTTACAATGTCTGTCAGCTTTGGCGTTGCTGTCTCCCGGGATTGCTTTCAATTTGTATCATCCTACAGCGGGCTGTAAACCCATCTGCTGCTTCTTGTCCAGGAGTTTAATGCAGACCTCAGAGCAGCAGCAGCAGATTAGTGGCATGCATAAAGAAAAAGGTACTCGGGGACTGAAAGTCAGCCGCAGAGTCCTGTGGGGCTAGGACTTCAGGTAGTAACTTCGACATGTCAATCTGGATTAGATGCAGGCTAGAGCTGGTTGCCAAACATAAAATGATTTTGTGGTAGAGGAGAAAGATGGTTTAGTCCTGTGCCTTCAGGATTTCCCAGCAGGAAGAAAAGGTAAATGGAAAGTTTAGCAAGTGAAATTGAAGGCCGTTCTTGTTAACTGCCTTGCAGGTGTAGTACTAATTAGAAATCATAATGCTCCAAGAATAGATTTTCTGTATTCTTCGGATAGTTTGTTCTGGAAATTAGGATCTCTGTTTCATTATCTGAGTTAAAAAATAAAAACCTGAGAAGCTGAAATGAAACAGACCTATTTGTTTGGGTTTTTTTCCTTTTGTTGAAGTTTTAATATTGTGCTTTTAAACTGTTAAAACTCTACTGCAAGGAAGTGGTGTATGAAGTACACTAAACTTGGTTTAGTGGATAGGCCACTAAACCTATAGGCCTATCACTTCTGTCCACTTAGCAATAAAAGAACTAGCAGCACTGACTGGTAAGAGTAAAATGTTGATAAAAGATTGACCTACATCACCTGAATAACCAGTGGGCTTCATTAACTGGATGTGTGGAGTGGCAGTTGAACAGCAACAGTCAGCAGAAGATGACTTGAAATTGGGTGTGCCTTTATTTCATCTTTGGAAAAGAGATATGAAGCCTGACAGGTCTGCTGTTTGGGGGTGAATGGAACGGGTTCTGCCCAGGCATTTAGTTTTGTGTAAGGCTGCTTGTGTAGCCTTGTGCCACGTGCCAGGGGAGGATAATGTTGTCTTTCAGGCAGCACTTTGAGGTCTTCCATTAGAAAAAAAATCAGAATAAATGTCAGCTAAATTGTAGTTACTCCTCAGAAGTGATTAGTACTGGCTCCTGGCAGAAGTGGTGAAGTCATTTGCTAGCTTCAAGTCAGGATCAAAACTGGATCAGAAATACTAGGATTTCTGTACTAATTAAACTTCCCAGTGACAACATAAACAGTGTTCTCTCCAGAAACTTCCACAAACTTCCTGATATATTCCTACTTTATTTGATGGTTTCTGAGGACCAGAACAGTAAAAATACATGTGCCATCTCCTCCTCTTCCCTCACCCGATACGAGCTAAATTTTGTCTTTGTGAATGCATTGTTTGATTCCTGACTTACTCCCCTCAGGAGTGCATTCTGTAAGTGTATAAAGCTTTATACATTCATTTGGTTTAGTCTATAGTTTGTTGTGTAATTTTTCTACTGTTAAACAATTGTGAGTACGTTATAAACACATTTATCTCACTTGTGTAGTTTTGCATTCAAGTTTTTAGTATTTTAATATTCTACTATATGTTTATTTTTCTGAAATCTTCTTTCATAACTACTTAGTTTTACCTTCAGATTTTAGTAGTTTAAGCATTTAAAAAACACAAATATAAAAATATAACTAATTTTATCCAATATAAAGGCAGCAACCTGAGTTGTTTTCAGATGTACTTACAAACCCAATTTTCCTTTTGAATTATCTTTACAAGGTGTTTTCTTCAGTGAGTTAACTTGTGAAGTCAGTGGGAAAATTTATATTTCTTCTCCCCCTTTCCCCCCAGAGTTACAAATGTCCACATGTCCGTCTGATGTAGGCCACTGGAATGCAAAGTTTGCATGTAAAAGTAAAAAAAAAAAATAATCTGAAGACTTTTTTTTAGCCAGTATGTTTTTCAAATCGTATGTTCAGTACCTGTTTTATAAAGTGTGTAACTGACATTCAAAAATTATTTCCTAAAAAATGTCTTGTTTTCTGCCTGTGGGTATCATGCACAGGCGTCATCAAAGGTCAGAAAATTTTCTCTAAACAGTGTAGCTTTCTAGCAATTTAAATACAAATTTGTATTCCTTCGTGTTAAATATTAATACTAGTAATATCATAAACCCTCTTGCATCTCACGGGACAGGAAGATTACTGGGTCAAAAGGATGTGTTTTTCTTCCTTGCAGGCATTATACCTGTATGAAAGCTTCAGCTTGAAGTGAGTCTTGCATATTTATTGACACTTCTTCAAGGAATGCTTCTTTTCCCCCTGAGTCTATCTACTTACTGTGAAGGTTTTGGCAACCACAATTATTTAGTCAGTATAAAATGTTTAAGGACATGATTATGAATATATTTTGACAAAATAGATTTTTTCACACTTCCAGTGGAAAAAATGTTATCTCAGGTGTTGCGCAGCTTTTGGGTGAAGACATTCCTAGTCTCAGTATTTTTCCACTACTGTTAAATGAAAAGAGGCAACAGGATATACAGCTTAATTGCATTTTCACCTTCAATATATGAAGGTGTTTGGGGTCTTTATTCCAGTACGTGCAGCTTGCACCACATCTTTCTACAGTAAGAGTTAAGAAAGCAATCAAAAATTTTATTCATGCTATAAAGAAGTATTAGTTTTAATTTGCTTTTTCTGCACATAGCACAGTCTAGTAGATTATTTTATTGGTTACTAAGCCCTATGCTTTGATTTTGTAATTAAATATTTGCATTGCAAGTTAAGGTGTATTGTAGCAATCTACAAATGGAACTACAGTTCCTGATCCATTTAAGTATATCTGCTGAATAACATAGTCTCTTTCCTGATGGCAAATAAATGCTTATCTAGGTAATGTTTAATTTATGTGTAATTTATCCTATTGGATAAGATTTGTGTTGCTGCTGTAAAATTGTATTAGAAAAAGCCATGTGGGTTTAAGAAATTGATACCTTACCCCTTCGGTGTATTTCGGCAATAGAAACTGCTGAGCTCCTGTGAAAATGGTTTCACCAAGACCTACTGCAGCGATTCTGCCTGGGTGTGAGTGCTGATGCAGGGCGGTGTGCAGCAGCTAAAATGTTCCTGCTTTCTAGAGGCCCTTGTGGATTTTCTGTGTAAATGAGCATTGTCCAATATTTTAAGCAGGGTAAGTCATTCGGTGGCCTTGGAGGGTATGAGCAGATGTTCCTGAGACCTGAGTTTGCAAAGTCACCTGTGGTAGGATCGGATGACAGCCAACTAAATGAATGTTGAGTTACACTGTTCCTTGTTGCCTAAAGCAATATTCCAGCTGTTATTGTTAATCATAGCTGCTGCTTCAGTTGTACACAACTTAACCTCTAACCAAACACTTGCAACAAAACAGTCTGTGCCTACAAACAAAAACCCTGCCAGCTCATTAAATGACAAATTACTACAAATGTAACTACTACTACCAACACCTCCTCCTGGTGACACCATGGAAGTTGTCATCCCATGTACCACCCGGGGGGTGATGGGGAGGTGTGTGCACTGATGGTTACTGTCAGCTGTCACTCGCCCGGGGGTAATCTGGCTGATGCAGACCAGCGTCCATATATGTAGCTTCTTTCTGCAAAGACAGGAGGCAGGGCCATCCCTCCTTGCTGCTCAGCACTCAGCAACACCGGCATCTTCAAAGGAACTTCCCCGGTACTGGCCTGCCACAACTTGTGTGTTGCATAGCTTGCTTAATCAGATGTAATTTTGGCAGACCGTGTCGTTACGCTGTTAGTTTTGACTATGGACCTTACAGCTCAACCGTTGGTTTCGTTTCTGTACGGTCATCTTAAAGCCACAATTCTGACATTTGTGTGGGGCAGTTAAAGTGCTGCAGGAAGGCTGTGCAAACTCCACCATAGATCTTAGACTTGCATAAAAGTATCTTGTCCAGTTACCAAGCGAGAAGCACTGGTACATATTTTGTATTGCAATGGCTGGTGTGTTTTCAGCCTGTAGTGCAAGATGGAGTGTATATGCTACCTGGTGGCCTTCATATGGGAAATGTGAAAGGATCAGTGTCTTCACTGGGAAGTGTTTAGTGATCTCTAAGTTAGAAGGAACTGAAAATGATTGCTGCAAATCTCGCCTACGAGCCATTTACAGTGATAGTTGGTGAGCAGAAGCCTCCCACAGTTTTTGAAGCTAAACTTAATGACAGCAGGCATCCAGTACGGCTACTGTTTTGGAGAGGCCAATATTTGACATACACTTGCAACAAATGTTAGAAAACTTGATTTTTGACACTGAATTGTGGGGTTTTTTTAAATTGTAACCAAGGACAAATGTGGCTTGGGGGCTTGTAATCATGGTTCTGGTATAGGTCCAGGATAGGTCTCAGGCTCTTCCACAAAGAGAGAGATCTTTGTATCACTGGATCCTTGTATCCAGCTGCTCCATATGGCATTATTTGGATGTTCTTTATGCTTCTAAAATTCTTCCTTGATGTCTTTGGTAAAAGCAGCTGTCAGCTCTGCCTCTCTAGCCATAGGCGTACTTTCTTTGCAGCTGCAAGTAGTAAACTAAGGCTTCAGGAGCGCTGACGGTGTGTATGTCATGGGCCACCTCATCTCCGTGTGAGAACTAATTCTTCAGTATCATTGGGAATTTCCGGTCTCTACCTGGCCCCTTGACCTGTGCGTTCCTGTCAGTTCTCTACCAAAATACTTCCTTCTTCTTTCCTGCCATCTCTCTCAGCTGAATCATGGAAACCATGAATAGAACCATCGAGTCATGGAAAATGAGGCTGGAAGGCATCTCATTACAGCATCTGGTCCAAGCCCTGGCCCTGCTTAGAAAAGTGCTGAATTTCTGACCAGGTTGCTCATGATAGAAACATTCATGTCTCAGATCAGAATCTGTATTGTCCTACTCAAAAACTTGCAGATTTATCTCAAAGCAAAAATAAGTCGTAACTACTGGTATCTCTCTCACCTGGGATAGACCAGCAACTCTTCCCCCTTTTTCCCTACTTCATTTTGAGATAAATAACTGGGCCTGTTGCAGTGAATATGAGAGTGCTCTTCCATAAAGCTGCATGTTGCTGGGGTAGTTGCAATAAGAGTAATATGCGTGTTCCTTTTGTAGTTGAGTGATCTGGCTGACATGGTGTCTCAGTTTTAGTAGTCTGATGTGCCAGTCATGTGCTAGGACTGAAGAAGCATCAAGGAAAAAGTACAGGCGATAAAAGACTGTAGCTAGTTGTGTTAGCTATACTGAAAGGGTTTTCTAAAACAGTAATAAAAATGGAGGCAAATGCAAGCTTTACCTGATGAGAAACTTTTTAGCCAGAGAAGCCCTGTAAGTAACAGAAGGAATGACTTGTCTGTGGGTGAAACCACTGTGCCTACACGTTTCTGGGCTGTATGAGATTGTTAGGTGGCTAAAGTGAGGGTTTAATTTCTTTCTTCAGAGTGAATTTATGAATGGAAGTTATTCTTAAAGGTACAAAATTTACCTGTAATGTTTATGCTAACATAATAGAGAATCATATGGAGACATAGCCAATTTTGCTTTAACTGTGAAAGTATGTTGTATCTGTAAATAGTGTTTATTTTTGTATTTGTGATACTGCTGTCATCTGAAATGTGCTGACTGAATTACAATTATTTTCCCATTCTTCTCCAGCTTTTGAACTGCAATGTTTGAAATCATAAATATGTTACGACTTTATTGCTGAAACTTTACATACCTTACTAGTTTGCTCTCTCTTTTTAGGTGTCTTGGCTTTTTAATCCAACAAGAAGTGAAATAACAAGTCTAGATAGTGGGAATATAGATGACATTTTAAGTGAGTACTTTGAATTTATTTTTTTTCTTTGTATGTCTGCCGCCACTTATTTGTGTTAAACTTGCAAAGTTATTAAATGAATATCCTATACCTTTGCTTTGAAAATATGAATTATAGTTGGCGTAGAAGTATGAAATGCCTATGGTCAAAATTAGTTGCCTGAAATAATGTATCGCTTAACAAATTACTTCATTGTAATTTGTAATTGTAATGAGGATTTGTCTTAAGAAAAATAGCTGGTATCTTGTTTGCAGATGGGAATGCTGGATTATATAACCAAAATCTGTCAAGATAGCATATTAAAAGTTCCCTCCAAAATAGCAGCAATGGAAACCCATAATGATGGGCCTTAAGTATCTTGCTTGTTCAGCTATGTTTTTCCTCAAGTTAAGCATTGCCCTGATTCTGGTGGTGCATAGAAAGGAGACTCATAAATTAAATACATGTGTATTCTTGTCTGAAACCTTTTTGTCTGAAAAGTATGGAATTTGCCTGTATCTGGTTGCCTTCACAGGGAAAAAATTATTACATCGTTTCAATATATTAAAAAAAAATAATCTATATATTCTTTTATCTAAGTTTGTACTAGAATCTGCTTACTATTGCAGGGTTGCTTTGTATAGTAAATGTATCATTAGGTTATCTGTTTGTAAATACCTTTTATACAGTGGAAAATACAGAATGCTTTTGTAAAATGTTACTCATAAAAGGGAATATATGTCAAGTAAATACTTGTAAAACTTAGCCCATTACTTTGAACAAATACTTTATGCCTTGGAGGTAACCCTGAGTTTGTTTGTGGTTGTTAATTTTCTGTTTGCCACTTGCATTCCTTGCTGATAATGAAAATCTTAAAGCCATAATTTTAATCAAAACTGTAGTTTTTCCCAGCCTTCTCAAGAGTCGTCTTTTCAAGCATGTTGTCTTTTTCAGGCTTCCATCATCTTAATCTTCACTGGTAACTCCTTTGTAACTTTGTCAATAGTGCAAATTCATCTGGCAACGTCTCTGCTTTGTAAAGCTGTAGCTGATATTCTATAGTTCCAGTATTTATTTCAAGGTTTCTGGGTTAGTTTTTTGGGTTTTTTTTTCCAATATCTAGGCCACTAGTACTAATAAAAATCAATTTACAACATGATTGTTTTTACAACTTTCTTTTTTCAACATGTAAAGACTGCAATTTATTTTTGGGCAGGAGATTTGTCCTTTTAGCTTTTTGACATTTTCTGCTTTTTTGGTATGTGAAAAATAGTGTATAACAGCATTATTTCACTCCCTTATCATACATATCCCTATAGTATTGCATTTTTTTCAAGTGTTCCTTAGCATTTTTCTTTTTTGGGGACTGAAGATATCAAAACTTTTTGCCTTAGTATCCACCTTCTTCACAAATCAGGCAGGTAAGGACTGACCAGAGCAAGCTGCACAGGCAGGCTGCATGTTCTAACCTAAATAGTTGACAGTTCAGATTTCAACTGTTTTTTAACACTTAGGAATAATCTAGATAATGGTTAAAAGATACAATAGAGTACAACTTCTGGCTTTCAGTGCCTTAATTTTAAATCCAGAATTAGTTTTTGTTTTGTGTGTCACTTATTTACTTCGTTTGTGTCTTAATACCTTAAGTATTGACATTTTTAATGTCTGATATATCAATAAAGTCAATAAAATACTTGACTGAAGGCCTCTTTCATCACTTTCCCATTTGATATAGATTATATTTCAGATAAGATTTATCCTAGCAGTTTTCTAGCAATCTGACTAAGCGGTATGCTGAATAATCTAGAAATTTTTACTTTTATAGTTTTTGGGAATATATATTCTTACAGATAATATTTTACTAAGAAGTCTGCCTCGCAATGTGACATTGGGTTTTTTCTTTTTCTTTCTTCTCAGACAATGCAGATGTTGCTTTAGTTAATTTTTATGCTGATTGGTAAGTTATATACTTTTTTTTTCTATGTTTAAACTTTTGTCTTTTGAAAATTGTCATGTTTGGCTTAGTTTTCTAATTGAAAATACAGTGGTATGTTGCTTTCAAACCGTTTTTTCCTGGTTTTTTATGTCCTGATTACTTCCCTTTCTGCTGTTCTGTCATCTTCTGTTTCATTCAGAGCTCCTATCAGAGGAAAAAGGCTTCTATAGTAGTGTGGAATAAGGTGCTATGTAATTGGTTGTTTGTTTGTTGTTTTTTTTCTTTTTTCCTCTTAGCAAGACTTAGTTCTTTAACATAGGATATTCCAAAATACTCCATTTTCCCATTTTCTTCTATGTTAATACCGTGCGTGTATGTTGGAAAGAAAAAGACTTGACCTTACACTAAAAATCAAATTCTTCTCTAATCTAGAAGACCTTCCAAGTGGAGAACTAGAGAAATTATAATTGAGGGATGAAATCTGAGCTACTGGAAAAGAAAAGAATTTGAGGGTGAGATTGGTTAGACATTGTGAAGGACACACTCAGAGGGACCTGTTTACTTGAAACTATGGTGGTTCTTTTTAAAAAAAAAAACAACTTGCATATAAAATCATCATTAGAATTAATTTATACACCCTTTTTTTTTTTGTGCAAGAAGTAATTTTAAATACTCTGTTCTGCTCCATTAATATTTTGAAAAGAATCTTTAACAAGAAAGAAACCAGAAAAGTATTCAGAGAAAATAAAATTTTACATGTAAACTAATGTAGAAAATTAGATTAGAAAAAGAAGTAATTTTCTGTCTTCCTTGATTAAAGTAATCTTGGATGTAAATACCTTTTTAATGTAAACCAATATATAAACTGAAGCACTGCACTTTAAATATTCCTCTCCCTGCTGTTTTGCTTTGTAAGCATAAAACATTGGCCTTCAGAATCAAAGGCTGTGTGGGTGATTAGACTTCTGATTCCTTTCACCTCGTTCACATCCCATTATATGGCTAAGCCTGTAGGTCTGTATGGCCTAGAAATAGCAAGTGCACAGAGCTTTGCATGAAAAGTTTACAATTTGTCTTTACTGATAATTCATTCAACTAGTGGCAGGCTAATTTTAATTGTTTTTTAAAAGTGATTTTGAAAAATTTGTGCCCGGTCTTTACATGTAGAATGAAGTTCTCAGTAAAGATGCTTGTAATGCCTTAATTTAAACTTTGCATAAAGATAGGTAGTACACTAATCTAAGTAAGTTTAATAACTTTTGTATATACCTGTCATTTTATAGACAATTTTTATGTTCAATTAGTTTGCATCTGTTCATTTGCTACCACAGACTAAATTGATACAAGGCACATTTAAACCCACAGAATTTTTCTTCAGAGAGATTGCATTCATTTACAAAGCTATTTCTTTGAAATGTCTTTCTTTATAATGAATGGTACAACTAAGTAATTGTTAAGTCAGAAACTAGGTCTAATCTCTTACCTGTTCTGCATAGAATTATGCTATAAAGGCTGCCTTTTAAAATAAGTAAATAAATGAAACTGAAGATGGTTATTTTCAGTTCATGATCTGCAGATACCTGGACTGCTTCAAAAGGTGTTATTAAAGATAACCAAGAAAAGTAAATGGAATAGAGGGAAAATGCCAATATTTTAAAACTTGACATAATAAGATAACAAGCATCCTGTTTCAGGACCTTATTAACAAAACTCTTTCTGCAAATCCCCACTGTTATTGAATCCTCTCTGGAATAGGTTTGCTTTGAATGTAAAGGTTTGCATATGTTTGCAAGTCAATTCACATTATAGTAGGCCATAATTTTAAAATTTTACAACCTTTATTATGATCATTATGTGTAGGCATTCAGTAATAACCCGTCAAGGTTGCGAGGGTATTGCCAGCCTGTGATGTAATGTGACCTTTGAATGAGAATAGATCAGTTTTGCTGATGTAGATACTCTGCTGCGAGGGTAGAGAAGATTGAGGGACAAGGAAGCCGCATGTAACATATGTATGCTCCACAGATGCGTAGCATACACACGTTGCCCAGAATCAGGTTTCTTTCAGAAAGTGGCCTTAAGCCCTGTTTGTATTTTGGGAACAAAACCTGCTTCTTGACTGGAATGTTTGCTGTTGTAGACCTAAGAGCGTCTCCAGGTGATCACTGCTAAGTTTAAGCAGGGCTTCAGCGCGGGCTGTCTTATTGCGAGTCTATTCCGTAAGGTCTCATTCTGACAACTTCTACAGTGCTGTTATATGTCTTCAATTTAAAATTCTACCATGTGTTTAAAAGAACAGAATATAAAATAATTTTATTGACATATTAATAATGGGCTTGTGCACTAATGATACCCTAAACTCCCCAAAGGCACCAAAAGCATCTTTACAATCCTACAGCCTTTTCCATGGGCAGACATGACTGGAAGAAGGGACCCATGGGATTCTCTTTGTTCGTAGTGCTGCAGTAGCAGTCTTGAGCAATAATATAAGCTATATTATAACTTCTATTGTTGATCCTTATAAAGTTCTCTGATATTTCTTGAAGGTGTTAGTTGCTGAATAATTGAATCTCAACAATCTAAGTAACTTATTTTATTATATTCTTTAAAATACTTGCCTGGGGATAATTCAGGTAGAAAAAATGAAGACCAGGCTTTCCAAATAGGATATATTTCCTGAGGGCTTATAATTGATTAATGGTGTTTCTTAAGCAGATAAAGCAAGGGGTAAATCTTGAACTAGGTATTCTTTTAGAATGTTGTTTTTTTTTTTTCCCTATTTGAATTATTCAAGTTACGTTTGAACCTATTGGTATCCAGATACTGGGATGATTACAAGTAGATGTTCTATTCCTGTAGATTTTCTTTTGGTTTTTACTTCTTCTTCTTTTTCCTTCAAAGATTGAAATATTCCCTGAGTCATCAATTAAAATATTCCAAATTAATATTTTGAAGTTTTGATTTTATGTTCTATCCACAGGTGCCGCTTCAGCCAAATGCTGCATCCCATTTTTGAGGAAGCTTCTAATGTAATTAAGGAAGAATATCCAGATAAGAATCAAGTGGTGTTTGCTAGAGTAGACTGTGATCAGCATTGTAAGTAAATCCTGATTTAGGTTTTTCTGTGCTAGCCTGCCAGTAAGTTACTCATTATATTGAAGAATATACTAGACAGCAATTTAAAGTGTAGTTGGTCCTGCCCCATCATTTAGCCCAGAGTTGCTTCTATACATCAGTGAACCTGTTCTTCCAAATTTGTCAGGGCAATCTCCAGTGTTGCTTTCTCATTGCATCCATAAACATGCGCTTATATCCATTCAGCCTGTCTTATTTAATGGGCGGAAAAGAGCTGAGATTATAAATTGAATGGGCTTATTGAGGGATCAGAGTAGCAGTACATCTACAAATGGTGCAGATCTTCACAGCCAAGAAAAGGGAGGGCTAACCTGCCATTGTCGGCATCAAAACAATGTTCTGCTCCCATCTTGGTTCTTACTTGCAGATTTAAAAGTCAGTAAGTCCACTCAGGCATCTTCCACTGGCACCATCTTGTGCTCTATTTTGTGTGCATGCAGGTAGTTGCCTAACAGTAAGAACACCCGTTGTGATCTTGAAGAGAACTCAAGCATTAAAAAAATAAAAAATTTAAGGGAGCAAACAGTATCAACTCAGTTTCTGAAATGTAAGAGAAGCTGATTCCTCAAACTGTTGGGAGTGGCCAGGGATATTCTGTTTTGTCCCTTCCTGAAGATCAGTAAGCCCAATTCATGACCACGGGAAACTTAAATGCCTCTGGGATGAATCACTGAGATATCAGATGCCCTTTACAGCTGTAGCTGGAAAAGATGTGAAAGTATTCACCTAGGGTGTGTGAGCAACTTTGAAACATTCACCTGCCTTCCTACGTTGCAGTGGTAGGGATGTATTGGGGAACTGTTACAAAAGTTTAAGCATATGCATTCTTGAAGAGCAGCTACATTAGACCCACGGTTGTAAAATCTCCTCCTCTGAGCAGATCTCTTCTAATGCATTGAATACAGTGAGAACGGTGCACTTGTGTAACCGCCTGTAGCATTTCTAGAGCAGCAGCAGAATGGAGAAGTGTGGCCATTCTTAATGTACTTCATAAAATATTCTTTAGTCTCCTTGACTTACAAGTTCAATAGAATTTTTTTTCTTTCTTGTTATAATGTTGTCTCGGTTAGGTGAATGTTTTCCTACCTCCTGCCTGAACAGCCTTTTCTAGAATCATAGATTTTGAGGGGGCTGTGGTGGGTTTTTGTTTTTGGGGGTGGTGGATTTTATTGGTTCGGTGGGGTTTTTTGGGCCTGGCATACCTTCCCAGAGCTCAAATACTTAACTACATTTTCAGCTTCTTTGTTTTTCACACTTGGTGTTCTTCTCTGCTTCCGATCATATGTCTGTATTTGTCTATATGGTGTGTACTCGGGAGATCTTGACCAAAAACATAGCATTAACTATTCAAATTTGTCATCCCTGAAAGTCAATTTTCAAGTAAGGCAATGAAATCCTTTGGAGGAGTATATTGAAGGCAAAGCCTGATATGCAGTCTTTGATGATGTTTTCTTATTGAGCTTTTTGTCTGTCTTTGTTCTGAGATCTACAGGATCTACCCAAGTAAACTATCCTTGATCTGTGATTGTAGAAAATAAATGTGTGCAGCTGTAGCACACATTCTGACTGGTTTTGTATCAGCTTATTAAACCAGTCACTCTACATACTTGAAATTACTTTTGCATATACTTTTGTATATATTCTATCACTTTCATTGGCTAAGAAAACTCTGCCTTCTTTTCCCCGACCTTTCACCCCCCCAGTACTCGAAACACTTAGGAGCTTGTTGCTTGATCTTCTCATATGCTCACTTAATTGAACTCGTCAGAGCTTGTTACAGAGAGCTGAGGCCTGGATGGCAGAGGACACGCTACAGCAGAGATTATCTGCCTTGCCCTGGGAGTAGGTGTAGTGAGCTAAATAGTCTGAGGCAGCCAAGTGTTTTGGTCGTTCTTCTTATTACTGGAATACCACGAGTTTTCTTTATTTACTCTTTGTGTCCTTAATTTAAGAAGTAGATGAGCATGACTTTTGCTGCAGAAGTTGTAAAAAGTCAGAATTAAAAATAAAATCCTATAATGACAGACCAGGTATCTTTCCCAATTTGCATTATCGTTTTGAATCAAATAGCAAAGCTGTGTATGTCAATGCCATTCCTGGTTTCTAGTGTTTATTTGCTCAGTTATAAGCAATAGTACGTTTCCTGGCACATGGCTATTGGGTATGTCCTAAAGTTTCAAGTGTTTTAACTTTGATATTAACTTATGTAAATAGCAGTTTTTCAGCAAGAGGGTAGATGCTACTATATTATCCAGCTTAGGCCTGCTGTAGTAGTTTACTAAATATTAAAGATCGTTATTATCTTTTTTCCCTGTTTTACCTTTATATTTTTGTATGTGTTTACATATTTTAGCAATACTAGAAGGTTTATGCCAATATTTTGGGGTTTGTTATCCCTGCAGATTTCATACCGCTAGCAGTTCACTATTAGGATGATGTTCTAGAGGTGGTGGATTATTTGCATTACA
Source organism: Arenaria interpres (assembly GCA_013399435.1). Classification (NCBI taxonomy): domain Eukaryota; kingdom Metazoa; phylum Chordata; class Aves; order Charadriiformes; family Scolopacidae; genus Arenaria; species Arenaria interpres. The sequence continues at coordinate 31,823 of VXAK01022195.1, forward strand.
AATGATCTGTTTCTTTTTGAAGCCAAGGCTCTGTAGGGAATCCAAATAGCTGATTTCAGGCCACTCAAAAACAGCTTTCAGAATGGTCAGCCAGGCATAGATACTTTCCATTTAATGCACTATTATTGAAGCACACTGCAGGGCCCAACAGCTCACACCAGCTTCTGAGGGTAAAGCAAATTAAAGAGAATTATTGATGCACTGCCAAATGTTTGATGCTTAGTGACAAAACCATCATTCTGTCTGCTCTTATAGCCAATATAAAGATGTTTTTCTGGAAAGTGATAGGCCCCAATGTCATTAAATACAAAATCTAAATATTAACACTATACTGAGCAGCTGCATTTGTTGTATTTTACATCAGTTTATAATCTTGTGGAAGATAATTATAACTGAAATGTGTAAGTTAAGTCATCAGGCTGTTTTTAAGCTGGTGTGGAACTAAAGGTAAAGCTGTTGAAGCAGCTATTTGAAACAGGTACTCTTTCAATTTCCAAGACCTCATCCTTTTATAATTTATAAATATCTAAGTTCTACTACATCCTTTACTGTTAAATTCTTTGCTGGTTTTGGTGTGTTTGATTTAGTAATTCACTTACCTTAAAAATTATGCACCTCTATTCTAAGTGTAATACCTAGTAAAAGTGACCTCCCGTACTAAATCATAGAAGATCTTTCTGCATATATGTTATTGGAAGGTGGTTTTTTTGGTGGGTTCCTTTTTTTTGCTTGCTTGTGGGTTTTTTGTGGGGTTTTTTTTTATCCTTTGTGTTTAATAGCAATGTTAAAAACTTATTTGGTAACATGGATTTCCTATGTTTCTGTTCTCTGTGAGTGAATATTGCAATATAGAACTCATGTTTCTGGAGGAGAGTTTGTATTTTGAACAATTTCTATGAATTCAATATCATAAGCACAGAATTCTTATAAATTAAAATATATATTGGGGTTTTAATTCTATTGCACCATTATTTCCTTTAGTTTCTGAGTTAAAAAATAAAAACTAATAGCTGGTTTACATAAATCTTTGTGTTTCCAAAAAGGAAACAACTTCTCTCTCATAGGGTGTTGATAGGGAGGTGCTTTGCTAGACAGATTGTTTAGGGAACTCTTGTTCTTTCTTTCAAAACATCCATGAGTGATACTCTCACACAGTAAGTACAGTGAGCTGCTGATCTCTCTGGGTCTGGCCATTCTGGTCACGTGTGCTAATGGTAATTTTTAGACAGTTACTTAGATTGTATTGCTGCTGTGCCTTTGGTAAGCAAAATAACTCAGCACAGTAACAAACTTGGAGGTTCATAATGAACTATAAATGAAACTGTAAGCAAGGATGAGGATTTAATGTCATTTCTAACACTTTGCCTGGAAAAAAATGCTGATCTGAAAGAGTTATCTTTGGATAAAATAAAAAGTGGAAGGGATTCAGAGAGGTTGTTGATGGCTCTCCTCAGGAGAGCCATTTTGTTAGCCTGTCAGAAAAGGTTATGGGATACCTACTGATGAGTCCCTGCTAAGAGGAGGCATGGCTGTTGTGAATGCTCCTTTGCAGCAGAAGGTCGTCTAGATTTGCTGTTTCCCGGCTTCTTAGTAGCTGAGTTTGATGTAGAACATTGATTGATGGTCTTGTACCTGTTTTGGTCCAGCATACAAGTCACCAGTATCACAATCACTGGGCGTAGGATGCCTGGTTTGGATAGTCTCCCCATGTCCTTCCTAATTCTGCTTCCTATTAATATTCCTAGGTCTTATATTTGTGTACAAGTATCATGAGAGGAATAATTTAACTGAGGAGAATTAATGCTGTATTATGAAATACCTAACAATAAGTAGTATTGCATGTAGGAAAGTACAAAAAGGCCTTTTAAGTGAATTGAACTTGAGAGAGCGAGCGTGAACTTAAATGAAAGGTACCTATCAAAGACAGATTTCATTTCTTATCTGGAGTGTGCCCTGGCAGGTAGCCTGTGGGACTTCAAAAGATGTGACTGATCTCAAGTGAGCAAGTGGAATACTCATTTGGTAGTCCCAGTTTCAAATATACAGCTAAAGGAATTTGTTACCTTTGAGATGGAAGATACTGCACAAGGGTGAGGAAGGGTTAAGGTGATTTGGCACAAAAAAAGGATTACTATTAGAACCTGTAACTTTTATATAGATATAGATATATATAATTTATTTAGAGAGCTCTGTGAATCCTATAAACATCATGTAAAAATAAAATTAGAAAATGTGGTAGCTTGGGTTTATGCTAGCAATGTGAAGATCTTCCTTAGAACAAGGGACACTACGAGTATTTTCAGAAATTATTTTTATATGGAGTTTGAGTTTTGGAACTTTGATTTTTCTTCCAGATTATTTTTCAGGCTGTTGTAGTCCTCTGTTTGGAATGTGAAATGCCTCAGGTGGTGCCTTATGAGATGTGCATTTAGGATAATTATCAATATTGTTCAAATCCTAGTGGAAACATTTTTCAAGAGCCAGTCCTGTAGACTTAAAATATAAATATTTGCTTGGTGGCATGACCCTAGAAGACTAAGACAGTGGACTGGGTTAATGGTGGGGTGGTACCCTGACACTTGTAAATATTGCTGGTCCTTCAGTGGGAAGGACCTTCTTAACTACATTGCGAGTGGGAGCCTGCTTTGATATAGTGTGTCTTGATGGAGTCATTATTTGTCACTTATTTGTCATTGTACATTCAATTTAGTGACATGGACATGAGATTTGCAGTGATGTGATTGGATGTATGAGCCATAGACTCTGGACAGTGTTTTGAGATGTTAACCTAGAGCAATGAAGTCTGAAGCCATCTGGGAATCAAGTCACAGGTTGCGTGTTTACTTGAAGCTGTAGTTTAGGTAATGTGTATATAGGCCATGTGAAATGCCTGACACCCTCAAAAAATGGGTTTTGCCATTCCTTTGAATAGAGGAACAAATGATGCTTAGACAACAGAGAAGTGGCTCACAATGCAAGAGATATGGTAAAGATATGGATCACAAATGATAGCTGATAAAGGATGTTTTCTTGGAGAGGCTTGCTCAGTAGACATTGGGGGGGACTGTCTTACAAGACCTGAGTGTAAATGTCAGGCTCCATGTAAAAGTCTCTTTCAAAACAACAACCAAAGCTGCTGTCTCATCCCAATTGTAAGAGGCAGCTTTGCTTTCTTTTCAGTAGTTCAGGAGAAGTATCAATACAGCCTGTCTATGAAGAGAACTGAGTGACTGTGAAGACTTTCCTCTTAGACTGTGTGGAATGAATACTAGAAAATAGTCTGGGTGGTTTAGAAATGGTTGGATGCCAACAGGTATTTGTGCAAAACAGGGAGGAGAGAATCATCTCTTTTTCAACAGTCATTTCTCTGCTTGAAATTTCTGATTTGTAGAAGATGAGAAGGTGATAAAGTATATCAGTAGCTTCCTATTATAAGTAGTGTGAAACTGTTCTGGTGGCACAGACACTAGGCTTGTGATTTAATGATTAATTGGGCAAAATACGAACTCAAGGTTTGTACTTCTTGGGTACCTTAGTACCCAAAGAAACTGTAAAGTTGTAGCTGGGGGACTTTTTTTTTTTCTTTAGGTATGTTACCTTTATCTGTTTCAAATACCTCTTTTCATCAGAAGATGGGCTGTGAGACTGGAAATATTTTTAAATTTAATTTATGATTTACTATAACTAGTGCAATCTATGAATGAGTTCAAACAATATTCCATGTATTTGCATTGTGTATTTCCAATTTTAAAAGGAATATAATTTTGTAGTTGCTCTGCTTATGCTAACTCTACCTGTATCAAATGCCAGGGCTTAATGAAGCATTTAAGGTTTATTCTATTTGACTTTTGAATGAATTCAAACAATTTTTCATGTACTTGCATTTTATATTTTGTAAAAAGATGGTTTTCAAATACTTACTTGTGTAGGACTGTCATCTCTCTGTGTTAGTTCAAATACCAGTATTCATGGAATCTCAATGTAATTTGTAAAGAGCGTGCAAGTTCTGACTTATGAAATAATGTTTGAATTCAGTCTTGACAGCGGGCATTTTATTACCATTAATTTTTTTTACGCAACTTCAGCACTTGATGAGGATTCACATTCCTAGGGACTGCAATAATAATTTCAGAGAACCTTCAAGACTCCCTGAATGCCCATTCTGCAACCTGTGCATCCTCCTATAACTGTGGAAATAACCCAAAGGAAAAAGTCCATGTTGTGAGACAGAAAAGTGTAATTTTGGTGTTCTCTTGCCATGGAGTTCTATAACAATAACAGTCTTTCATCTCGATGTGTTTCTGTGAAACCTTGGAATGTAGTGGTTCTTGCCTCTTATCAGACCCTGGTCAAGTTTTGATAGACTGGTGTACCATCAGACCAAGGTCCTTCTGTCAACAGAAGGGCAGCAAACGCCTGGTTGCTGATGTTGTTTTCTTCTGTTGAGCAAATATAAAGTGATTCCTCCCCTGTGATACTTGCCAACTTCTTGCAAGCAGCTCTTAGGTACTTTCAATAAAAAAATGGTGGAATGTAAAGGAAGAAAAAACTATGAATCTAATGCTTGTTAACATTGAATATATTTGCATCTTCCCTTGAGAAATGTGTATTAATTTGAAATGAAAGTACTCTGAATTGAGGACATAAAATATCTTACCCTTAATTTTAACTGTAATTAGTGCATTAAATATCCCAGAAGATTTTCTTAGGAAACAGTCAAGTCCTTTCTTGCTCAAAATTTATATTTTGTGATATTTTAATAGCGATGCAAAACTTGTTAGGAACTGGGCTTAGCTAGTCATGCTTTTAAGCTTACTGGTTTGAGTGATGTTAAAGAACATTTTTGTGGAGTAGGTATGTTTCTTATTCCTTTGCTGTGTATGTTTTTTCAGTCAGTTGGGGAATGACTTATTTCCAGTTTTGCAGGATTTTAATTTTGGTTTACAACTGAAGTGTGCATGTTAGCTGCCCATTTTCAGCAGTTTGCTCATGACAGCTGCCTCTAAATAATAGTTTTCACACGACTTCTGTCTTTATTCTCTTTAAGAAAGAGTAAGTGTAAGATAGAAGGCAAACCTGCTTTGCAGTAAATACGTAATTGAGAAGAAAGGACGGTCTTCTCAGAAAGGATTAGTTTTTATGTCATTCAGTATTGTGCCAGATACACTGATGGACTCTCATTTGGTTGCCTTCCTGCTCAGGTCCAGGTCACCTGAAGTGTACCCTTTGACTTCTAAGGAGTCAGTGAAAAGTAACACAACATGCATCCAGACCATGTACCTTCCTCTCTGTTGACTGGATGAAACTTTCCTCTGTCTCGAAAAGAGAAACCGGTCCATTGAAGTTCACTGTCTCACCCTTTCCTTGAGAGAGAAGGGGAAGCAGGGTGGGTGTGGTTGATTGGAATGAGTCACCTCAAAGGATTAAGCAGCTCTGGAAAGTGGGCAGAATGCTCCTATTTAGGGATTTAGTTGGATTTAAGTACAAACAGAATTGAGATTTAGGTAAACTGCATCCCACCCTGTAATAAAGAACACTCAGTTTTCATGGGGGCTGTGAGACTTTTTTTGTTGTCTCTAGATATATTTCCTGGGGAAGAGTGAACAGGAGGGCATAATTAAAACAAAAAGAAAGTGCTTGTGGAAATCTACTTAGCATACATGCTTTGTTCCTATTGTTTGTTTTTAGTCTTGTTTTCCTGAAAATCCATAGTGTATCTGGTTACCTTGTTCCTCCAGTTCTTCCTCATAAAAACTCCTTGAAAGTTTTGGCTGAACTTCGACCACATCTGAAAGAGGCAAGAATATTCAAAGCTATTAACTACTTACAAAATTTGATTAAAGTGGTTGCTGGATACTGGAGATGCACAAAACCAATTTCTGCACTGTAGGAAAGGTCGCTGTAAAAACTCAAGGCTGATGGGTCCTGCTCAGTGTGCCCTGAACCACTCCCTGGTGACGTATAAGTTTCTCCATCAATGTGTAGCTGGGAGCCAGCTGTGACACCTATTGCAACTTTCTGTGTCCCAGTGATTAACCAAAGAGGAAGAGGGACAAAGGGGCACTTAAAGTACTCTGGCGGGGTGTAGTGAGGAACCAGATTATTGCTTTAGTAGTGGTTGAAGATAAGGAGCACAAGATGCGCGTTCGTGGAAAACTGGGCTTTGTTGATTCTGCTCAGCTTTCTTTGCTCTTCTAATTTTACTGTAAATTTATTCTTATTCTTTTACATTTGTAACTCTCGTGAATAAATAACATAGTTAAATAGCTGACCTGTTATGTAAAGGTGAAAATAGCCAGTGCTCTTATGGTAGATTAATGCAAATACACGTTACTTTGTTGTACGAAGCTCTGTGCAGTCCAAGTCTAGGAGAAAGCTGGGCTGCATGTATAGATATACATGAAGAAATGTCTGGAAGGGAGTGCTGACACTGGTTGACCAAAGAAGTGTTTGCCTTAATTTAGATAATGGAAATTATGTGTTCCTTCAAAACCTGAACAGCGTAGAACTGTAACAGCAGTCTTCTGGCCTTCATAGGATTCAAGAAATACTTTGCACGGGGCTTATGTTCTCTAAAAATTAAGACTTGACAGTTATATTTCCAGCACTGTAATTTTGATAAAAATCCTAGTTTAAAGGAAAATAGGGGATGATGTATTTTATTAAAGTTTTCTCATGTGGATTAATTAACTGAGATTTGGCAAGCTTTTAAGATTCTCATGTTCTTGTTATGCTCTTAAATTGGCTTTCCCAGATGTTGGTAGGAAGTGTACTAAATTAGTATAGCTGACCAAGTCGGATCTTTACTTACCCCAGATTTTGGTCATGACTTTATGAAGATCAGTATATGTGAGAAATACTGTAGCTGCTACTGATTCTCACTCCTGTAGCGGTGTTTGGGTTTTGTTTTTTTTTTTAGTTTGTTCTTGTCTAAAGATGTAGTACTACTGGTTCATAGATTCCATTTACATGCACACACATACATGTATAAGATAGCATGTTCAGTGTATTTCTGTATTTGTAGGGTTTTGGTTTTATCTTCTTAATTTCTTTTTAGCGGATATAGCGCAGAGATACAGGATAAGCAAATATCCAACTCTGAAACTCTTCCGGAATGGAATGATGATGAAGAGAGAATACAGGGGCCAGAGATCTGTGACAGCAATAGCAGATTATATCAGGCAGCAGAAGAGTAACCCTATTCGGGAGGTCCAGGATTTGGAAGAAATCAATTCTCTTGATGTAAGTCTTTCAATTTTGTTCCTTCTAAATATATATATTTTTTAATATTGAACTAGTGAAACGTAATGTGTTTGAAGCACATATTTACTTTTTTCCGTGCAGAAATTTTGTGAGCATTTGTTTTATTTTTTTAACTGAGTAGAAAACTGGATCATTTCCAGTATTACAAATTATTACATTGTAATCCCTTTTAACTGCATTCATTTTGTTACAGCAACTTCAGTACCAAATTACTTATTTTACCTGTAATCATTTGAAAAGAATCATATGTTATATTTGATAAGATACTTCTAATATTCCTCACTGGAAAAATATCCACAAGGTTGCTTCTCAATATTGAAAAGGCAGAAAAGAAATAACTTTGGCACTGTTATTGACTGTTGAATGAACGACACCTCTGTATTTAATATACTTAGGAAGTAATGATAGTTTTTGATAGCTTTAGGTAAGTTCTAATTTGACCTTTGTTTTTACAGCGCAGCAGAAGAAATATTGTTGGATACTTTGAGCAAAAGGACTCTGACAATTACAGAACCTTTGAAAGAGTAGCGAATATTTTGCACGATGATTGTGTATTCCTGTCTGCCTTTGGGTAAGTTCTGAAATTTGTTGATTGCATGGCTTCATTATTGAAATTATGTTAATGAGTTGTACATAATTTAATTGAATGGACTCCTTTGATACTTTCAGTGTGGCATAACTGAAGAGACTAGACCTTAACAGATAAAAACACCGTGAGAAGGATAGGAGGAAGGGGGAGAGAACTCCTCCTACCCTTAATGTTTCAGATTTCTCCTTGCTATATAGATTTAAAGCAATATTTAAAAATATTAAAAGATCTTCACTGGAAGAAGAAGAATAAATTGGGAGTGATTCCCTTTTTAAGTAGCATAATAAAATGCAATTATAGATTCTTTCTGCAGCGTTTAATGTCCTAGCACTAACCAATTTAAAGTGATTGGGCATTAACGTGAATGCAGTGGTTTGCAGTCTACCCATAGTTGCAAGATCAGGAATTTCCATGGGTTATACTTGCTTTTCTACCTCATACAGTTACCCTGAGGGGTTTTTGAATTGGATGTAGTGAAGGATAGCGGAGAAACTGAGAGGATGTACCAGGGTAGAAAATGTTTCATTTGTGTGAACAAAATTTGTTGGCAGTCAGTAATGCCTCTTCCAACATCTCTCCAAAAAGAGGTTTGGGGGTGGGGGAAAGTATTTGTGATGTGCAGGAGGACATGTGACTTTCCTTTCCTTCAGTTCCCAATTAAGTATCCTATGACCGTGTAAGCAGCCTTGGCCATGAGAGAATAATCAAATCTTGTAAATCCGTGATGTGTAGATCTGTCAGTCTTATCTCCAAAGAATGGCCATTATCTCAAGTGTTTTCTGACGAGTGCATCCATGCTTGTACTTAGATCAGCCAGTCTGAGCTATTAGAATTTAAAATTATTCTTCACCCCACCATATGACTTTTCATTTTTTTCAGGAATGCCTTTAAAATAATCATTAAAAGAAAGCAATACTGTTGTTTGTTCTTCTTTGGTTTGCTATTTGTCAACTTTGTATTATGAGAAATAGTCTCCCACCGCTCAGTGTTAGAATCTGGTTGTTGGATGCCATTCTTGAAGTAGTTGCTATGGGGTTTCTATTTTTATTTTTTTCTTTTTTCTTTAGATATAAGCAATAAGCAAACATAATGGAACAGATCAAAGATTGATTATTTGTAACCTGCCCATGTAACTACAGATTGCACAGCAGGCATGTATCTTCTGCAGACTCCCGTTCCCTTTCCAGCTTGGAGCTGTTAATGCTTTAAAGTGCAGCCTTCCAGTCAGCAACCTTCGAAATTAAATGTTCTCATCTCTGAGTGGCTGTGGCTCTCAAGCTTCCTAAAAAAATTACATGTTAAAAGACTTTCGAGGGAGATACTGGCTATCTAACAGTGTTTTCTATTCAGATTATATCTGGCAAAATGTTTCAAGGGGAGCTGGCACTGATCGGTTGAACTCTTCTGACTGAGCATCCCAGCAGCCCCTGGGAAGTATTTTTGGTTTTGCTATGGACAGAGTTCAACGGGTATATATGGTAACATGAGTTGTCATGTTCAAGCCTGTAGTAAGCTAAAATAAACTCCAAACAATCAATTTGACAGGAAAAAAATTAATTATTTTGCTAACTTCTGTCAAGACAGAACTGTTCCCCGCTATGCCAAAATTATTCTGGCTTTAGGTAGTTCTAATAGTTTATTTTAAAACTGCATTAATGGTACTTAGTTGCAGATCATCTCGATGCTTTAAACTATTATTGAATTGACTGATTCTTACAGCTAAGATCTGAGGTAAACACAGAGCAAGATTAAGGAGTGAAGACTTGAAATGTTTGTAGACATGAACAAAAATGGCCCTGTGCCATTGAGCCATAGCATAGGAAGCCAAATGCGGAAAACAGAAACAAACAGCCAAAAAATACTTTTCCTAAAAGGCTATGATGAACTGTAGGTAACTCATGTAAGAGAGTGACCAACCTAGGAACTGTTCTAATTTTATGTTAGCAAGCAAATGGCAGGGGAGGGAGTTGTGTGGTTCTAAGAGGTTCACCTTCTACATTACTGCTTCAAGAAGAGACAGAATGCAAACTAAAGTGTTTCCATTTTGGTAGCTGTTCTAAAAAGGTGTATCTTCAGGCATTTGGGGGTTTCACATCATGCCTCCACTAGGACTTATCTGAAACAAATCAGTCACAACTGCAGCTACTGAAGTGGAAGAACACAGAAGAGGACCTTTTGGGTCCCACCACAGGCTTATCCTAGAGTGTATATTTCATTATAGATTATTATCAGTTTACCAAGCAGTGATTGGCAGGTGGCTTCTATGTCTTCACTTTCTTCTTATTCAGTAAAGGATTGTCTGGGGTGTGAGTGGTTTACCTCAGTGGTGATGGTCACAAAGGAGCCTAATTTCACATTATGGGAGCAGTCATCATGTCTGGAATACAAAAACGCGTTTTAAAATACACATCTCTAAACTGGTGCAAATACTGATAGGTGTAACATACTATGCAAGACATCTTTTGTATGTGATTAGAAAACGATAATTGGATCAAATTAAATAAATAAAACATGGGTACTTTGAGTTAAGCCTTTTGATGTCTTTTTTTTTCTGGCCCTTGAAATTGTTCAGACCTCTGTAAGATTTATCTCACCTTGCAGTGAGGTAAATTGAGATATTTTTATTTCTCTTTTTTTTTTTCCCTCCCCCTTACATCTCTTAATCAGTCTTCACCAATCTCTTCCACAGAAGAGATCCTATAATTGGAGAAGGTGGAACACTTAGCTAACGTTTCCCAGAGGCTGACATGCTTCCTTTTTAGCCTATGCTAAAAGGATAAGAAATAGATAGTTCATTTTACTCTTCTGTGGCATATGCAGCCAGTCAGTTCTGTCTTGCCAGCATGAGTTACGGTGGAACAGCAAGGCATGGGAAAGAAGAGAGGAGGCCTCTTTTGATGTCTGGAGGTGGTGGAAGGTTTTACTTTTGTTGAGAACTTTTCTTTTCTTATTTTTTTCTGTCTCCTGTGTTGGATGCATAGCTGTCCCCATTTGTTTGAATAAGGGGTGATAATTTTGAGGGTACAAGCTAGCAGCTTTCAGGTTGCTCTGTTGTGACTGGGATTATGGAACCACAGAATATTTGAGAGGTATGGGAGGAATTTACTAAGGTGCCACATTAAGCTGAATGACAAGAGGAACTCCACGTGTTCTCCATCTACTCACATACCATATAATCTGTGCTCAGAAACTGCATGCTGTGTCTTGTGCTCTCTAGATATCTTTTGAGGGTAAAATGGATCGTATGGGCTTATTATCTGTCCATCTTCTTGTTGCCTGTGTCGGAGCACCTCAGAGACCTTCTTTATCAGGGTAGATAAGATGTGAACCTCTAGTGTAAACAATGGAACAGGAAGAGTAATCCACCTTTCTCTCCTTTCCTTCCTTAAGAATAGGTATTAATACATTTTTATAATTTAATTATTATATTAATTCATTAACATTTTTCTCTGATGGTCTTTTATCCAAAATTGTACCAGCGTTCAACTCCCTTAATGCCCCCTCGTTTAGCCAGGCCAAGTTTCTGTGGATTCAGTCACTTCACAGTTTACTTTAAAGATGAAGGATTGTAATTCTCAATTTCTGAAGGGGAAAAAAAAAAAAGAAGTAAAGAAAGGATAGCAAATTAAAATATGAGTTTTGGTATCTCCGTTATTTTATTTGTCTGTACCAAGACATGCTTACTGGTTGGTTTGTTGTAGGGCTATTTCAAAAGCAGAGAGATTTAGCGGAGACAATGTAATCTACAAGCCACCAGGGGTAAGTGTAACTATGTATTTTATTCTGCTTATTGTCATTATATGTGAATATGAACTAATGGAGATTGTATTCAGGTCATTCAGAATGTTACTGCATCTCATATCTTAATTTTATTTCATCACTAAATAGTTTGAGAAATAGGGTAATAGGCACTAGTGTTTCCAAGTCAGTGAAAAAGATCTCAGTATCATTTGTTCTCAGTTAAGTGCACAAAATCTAAATCTGTCATTTTAAACCTCAATGTCGAGAAATGTTGTTTTTTCTTAGAAACACAGTCAACTCATCATGTGTGGAGGGAGTTTCAAACCTTTTTCTGTGAAGATGGAATTTATTAGGTTACCTAATTTATATGGCATTTCTGAATTAAGGTGTCGTTAATCATGGCCACAGCTTGTGAAGTCATGCTTTACATCATGTGAACCAAAATTGTGATTATATTGAAAGATGGCAGCACTGAATTCTGAGTTAAAACTACTAGCCGATAAAGGAATTTGGCCTTTATCTCTTCGGCCAAGCAAATGTAAAATACCGGCTTCAAGTCCTGTAGAGCATTGGGAGGGATTTTTGATGAGTCTTTGTAACTATCAGCATGAAGAAGCTTAATATCTGCATCTAGTTTATATCTAAATGAGGTTTTTAGGTATGGAGATAATATTTCTCAACCTGACTGAAGTCTAAATAGCCTTTATTTGAAGCATCACTAATTTGGAAACAAAGTATCTTTTCAAGTCTTCTTAAGTTGTCTTAAAATGTGGAGTTGACTGCATAAATGATCATATATGATATTTCTTTTCCTGTTGTACTTATGTAACATAGTTAATACAAATATTGCATGCACAAGAGTTGAATATTGGTATACGATTTGCATTCAATATTTATATGGATATTGTTACTTTTATGTTGGGTAGGTAATCTTTGTAGGTAGTAATGTCATTTTTAGTATTTCTCAACTAGATTATTTTGCTTTTCAACAGGAAAATGCTCCAGATATGGTGTATTTAGGCTCGCTAACCAATTTTGATTTGATTTATGCATGGACACAAGATAAATGTGTACCACTAGTTCGAGAAATTACATTTGAAAATGGGGAGGTAAGAGTTTTTTCTAGCATTCTACTTCTGGGGTTTCTTCCTCAAAACCAAAATGTCTCTTTCAAGGTCTTAAACCCATGGCATAGAACTTTCTGCATGCGTTGCTTTTGACAGAAAATAGCTGTCAGGTAATGTCTTTTCTTTTGAAGCTTTTTGATTAGACTTGAAGTTCGCTGAAGGCAGATATGTAGTAGTTTCATACACTACCAAAGAAAGAGGTTGTAATCATGCATATAGATCACTTAAGAAGTGTCTGGTGATTTGCAGACTGTGAACTCTTGGATGCTAAGAATCTCTGTGTGTAAGAGTGTGTGTGTCTCTAAGTATGTGTAGGTAGGTTGTATTATTCAGCTAAAGTACATTATTTATACAGATGTTATAACTAAATCTTGATTTAAGATCCAGACATAAATGGTATTTAAGTGCTTTTTGCATCTTTTATGCCCTTGAAAAAACGTTTCTCGTCAGGGTAGAAAATACCCATGTCAGCATGTCCATGACAGTTTGAAAGAGTAAAATAATTGTGAACTATCCTTTAGTTCTAATCAGCCTTTAAAATTTAATGTTAAAGTTACTGGTAGAAAAATGCTACTGTATTAACCACTTCCAAAGCATTATCTAATAAATAAATAAGCACATTAAATGGTGGCTGACCATCTATGGAACTCTCAGTCTTCTGGGAATTGTAATAAAAACCATGTGATATTTATTGTCAGTCAGTGTTTAAGCACTGGTACCTCCTTAATCTTTTTAGCTTCACATGCTTTTTCCCTTGGGTTTCTTCTTTTAGCTGTAATTCGTAAGATGGATTTCAGGGGTTTGCTTTTAAACATCTCTTTTCTTCTCATTATCCTTATTTTTTTTTTCAATGCTTTTCTGTTTTCTTTTAACTTACTCCTATTTCATCTAATTCCAACTCCAATTTTTATTTTTTTTTTTGGTAAAATAACCAACAGGAAAAAAAAACTTTAGAAAACTAGCATGTTTGTAGTATCTCAAAAAGAGTATTTGTACATAGCCACAGCATCTGCTAGAAGCTCTGGTAAGGTTTGTAACAAATTGCAGTATGTTTTCCACACTGGATTAGAAACCAAAGGAATCATCCATTCTCAGTTTGCACACTTATTATCCTGAATCTGCAGTGTATGTAACACGGCTCTTCTAGGCACGCACAACATGTCAGGTTGCGTGACAGAGGGAGGGATAAAGTGGGATGAACCAAATGATCCAAGTACAACCTTTTGGTCAACTCTGCCAGCTTTTATTGGGAAGTTCTGTTGGCTAAATTTTAATTCTTCATTTGCAACTCAATGTGTAAAAGACGTCACAGGTTAGCGTGTCTGTGGTAGATTTTCAGTGTACTTTTCCCATGGTGAAATTGGATTCTGAGCCTTTGAAGCCAAGGTTCATTGCTGTCAGACTGTACTGCATTGTGTCATGGTTTTTCTGGTTGTTCTCTCAGCCCTTGATTTCTGTTGACTTAGGCAGGTATTTCCAATTCCACTGTGACATTTTGCCTAGCAATGTTTGTTTAAAAATTTCAGAGCTGCCAGTACCCCAACGAATTCAAATGTGTCAAAACTGAGATAATTCTGCCTGCTGAAATTGTATAGTATTTAAATGGGCTTTTAATGCATACTGCACAGTATTACAGTGTAAAAATATGAAGTGCTGTGGCTGCTAAGTTGGGTTTATGGTACTAGAATATCGTATGAATAAGACAAATAAAAATTTCTACTGCAGACTTTAAAGTCAATTTCAAAAATCAAAATTGGCCTATGTAAACTGCTGGTAGGTGTTTTCCCTCATGTTCTTTCTTAATGTTTCTGTTCTTAATGTTTTCATTACCTGCCAAGTGTCATGGGCCAGCTAGCCATTGTGACTTTAGACAACACATAGAACCATAGTAATTGGACTCTGAAGCAAGGTCTTCTGCTTGAGAAGACATTTGAGAGAGAGTCCCTGTACTTGATGAGAACAGGCTGCTGGGATCAGTCATATCGTTCAGAAGAAATCACTGTTTAACCTGTAATCAGTCTGTTTAGTTTTATGTTGTATGAATACAATGAGTTGTGTGGTCTAACAAAGCAGCTGAAGTGTTTGAAAGGGTAAAAAGTTTCTCAAAGGCATACAGAAGTAACGTGGGAAGCTCAGATCTAATGAAATATTCTCAGGTTTGATATTTTCAGTGCCAAACAAGACAGTAGCTTTTGACTGAACCATCCAAAGCAAATGAAATAGCTTGCCGCATCCTGATCAGGAAGATGTACTGTGAAAGCTGGCATAGAAAAGGAAACAAAGGAAGGTACTCTCTGGAAACCAGTTAGGGCCAATATTAGCAAGACTTTCAAGCCAGTTGTCCTAACAACCTGTTTGGAGATCATGTGAATACGACTCACAGCATATAAGGGTTTTAACTTATGCAGATATCAAAACCGAGGTTGTCCTCTTAGCTGCCTGCAAGCAAGAGGGGAGCTTAGAGCTGGAACACTGAGTTCTGTCTGGGAGTTCTCCCTCTGGAAATGTACCTGCTGAAACGAGTGAGGAAATGGAGCCATAATCCTAGTGGTACGAAACAGGTGTTTTCCCATCTTCTAAGAGGAGAGGAGGCTGAGACCCAGCCTCCTTGATTTCATCAAGAGCACTGACATTATGAGGACCTTTGCAATCTGCTGTTAAAAGACCAAGCTTCAGTTTACCTGATGGACATGGTTTAAGAGAGAATGACAGCCGTTTCATGTACACTACTGATGTGGACAGTATTTCTTGCAACTTACTGTAAATTGAAAATATCTGAAGGAACTCTTCTGTTTGGTGGAAGAATGAACGAGTGCCATCTTTTTCAAAAACCATAGATTTCGTTCTGATGCAGGCTAGAATTGAAGAAGTAGCAGCAATTGCTTGTGCAACAGATGTGTAAGTTGAAAGATAGGCGAGCCCATAAGCATAAATTAGTATTTCTTCACTTGGGCTTTAGCAAGTTGAGCTGACGTTCAAAGGTGCCTAAAAATCACTTTTGAAGCAAGCAAATGTGAGTTGTTCATGTTTTGGGTTTTGAGTAAAAGAAAAATTCTGAATAAATTATTCAAGAAGTTCCTACATTTATCTGTCCCTGGACAGAGATCTTTAAAAGGCACGTGGGCTACAAGAACACATTCCTGTGAGGAACTGAAGTGTCTCTGTCCAACAAAGGTTTTAATTTCTTTGTCAATTTTAGTAATACACTAGACTGTGAATTTCATAATGGTGTTAGACAGATGACCAGTCAGGACACACTTACTGGCAGAAGAGCACAACTTGATCATTGCTGCTATAGCTATGTCATTAGCTTTTGCTTTTTGCAAAGGTGTGTTTTGAGGTGTGTTTTTTGTGGTTTGATTTTGGTTGGTTGTGTTGGTTGGTTGGTTTTTTTTTTAGAATGATGTTATTTCCAGATATCATTCATTGTGTTATGCTAAAACAACACAAACTTACTACCTGAACCAAGCTAGGACTGGGCCTAGGGTACACACTCATCTTTTTATAGTGTTTAATACCATGTTCTTCAGGCCTTATTGCTATTTCTATGAAGATGTATTTTCTCAGAATTGAGCTATTTCTTCTGAGCAAGTATTCCAGTTCCGGTGTACCCCTTCCCTAAATGTTGATAATGAAATACCTTCATACCTTATCCACTCTATATGATACAGAGGAAGGCAACATGGGTAACTGTATCACTCTGGTATCTTAAATGAAACGTCAGCAGTTAACATCTTTACTCCTGTTCTTTCAACTGTTTTTAAAGAAGAGATCTCACTGAATTTGAAAATTGCTGGAATCACTTAAGTGCCCTTAAGAAATGGAAGAAATGGGATTTGTCATTTGTTTTCTGTGCAGGAGCTGACAGAAGAAGGCCTTCCTTTTCTCATACTTTTCCACATGAAAGATGACTTGGAGAGTTTAGAGAAATTCCAACAAGAGGTTGCACGACAATTAATAAGTGAAAAAGGTTTGTAGTAACTCCTACTACTTCTTGTTTTTACTGGTATATTTTTTTTCTGGCAAACTCAGTAGAGTGGAAGCAAAGGCCAAGCAGAATCCTAGCTTTGAAGCTCTTGAGACCAAAGGGCTTTTTGTACTTCTGACGGTGAGGACCACCTGCTCTAGAAATGATTAGAATAGATAGACAATGAATTAGCAAGTAACTGTTACAGAAATCCTTCTTGTCTAAATGACCTCATGCAGTTTGAAAGAGCGTTAAACAAAACTTCCATTTGTATTTTGGCCGAGAACACTTCAAGAAAATTAATTATTTTGGTGGTGTTAGTTATTTAGATCTATTCTCAAGTTTGGTTTATCTATCTAATATCTTATCTGTCTAATATTTTTGTAATACTCACGAAAGTGTTTAGGGTTTCAAGATAATTAAAAATCTTAACAAGCATTTTTGTCTGCTCACAATTTTAAGGTACAATAAACTTCCTCCATGCTGACTGTGATAAATTCAGGCACCCACTCCTCCATATTCAGAAGACTCCAGCAGACTGCCCGGTTATTGCCATTGATAGTTTTAGGCACATGTATGTCTTTCCAGACTTCAGCGACTTGTCGTAAGTATTTTTCTTTGTGCATTTTAATTTGAGAAGAACAAAGGAAAAGACACGTGCTCATATTTTAATCAGTACAATGATAGGAAGATGAATACATCTGGGATAGGTGAGGCTGCCTATGTGCAATTCAGTGTCAGAGCCTTAAAGCGATATGAATTGGTGTGAAGTCATGGTTTAAAAGGGGTTACACTGCTTTATGCAAGAAGAGAATCTCACATTAAGTTTTTAGATGCTACTCTTTTTATTTCAAAGTTTTGCTATTTTCCATAGTAGTTAAGCATTTGGAACTCGGCATGGTATTTTTAGTGGTGATCTAGATATAGCAATTAACCCTAAAATGTTTAAAATGCTACATGGAATGTTTACATGCTTTGTTATGCAGTAATTACTGTAAAATGCACTACATAAGAATTCCTAGCCTGCTGGTTTGGTTTTTCTTGCTGTGCAATTCCAGCCTTCCTGCGTTAGTCTAAAGCTGGAAACCTGGCAGAGAAATCCTGGTTGCATGGGTTTCTGAAATTTTCCATGTGCAGCTTGGAAAATGGCTGATTATTGGCATTTTACCTGGATAAAATATGTGAGAGAGAAGTATCAGGATGCTTAAGCAAAATACCACTTTGATAATCCTCTTTATATCAGCCTATCTCTTTATCTTGCACAGCCTTGGAAGCAGATATTCTGTCCCCTGTGGCTCAGTTGAGGAATGAAGATGTGTAATTGTTATCTTCAGGGACTTTCAGCATGAGACAAGTGTTCTGTCTTTGTCTTCAGGTTGTGTGTTAAAATCCAGTTTCTGTCTCAAAGGAGGTACCTGCGTATACACTGCTTGTTAAGGCCTGGTTAGACGCTTAGGCTTTGAGACTTGAATTTTTTTCCCCATTCATACTTTTAAAAACTCGGGTAGTTTCATTTTTGTCAAAGCCAAGGATTCAAAGCTCACACTTAGCAAGCAATGTGAACGTAACCACACATCTAATTCTGCCATTCCAACAGGCATATCTCTACCTGAAATGTTGACATTTGGAAGGAGAGTTCTCCCCATAATTTTACACAGGCTTATTCTTAAAATGTAACCTCTGTTTGATGTATCTCAAATAGTGCTTTTCAAATAGCTAAAGCTATGTATGTGGAAACTCTGATAGTGACTGTTCTTCTCCCTCTTCCCTTCTTTGGAAGATCATGTTCACCCCATATGCCAGTGCTCTAAAAAAGTGGGATGTTTGCATTTTGAAAGCACTCTTTTATTGTCACTTTTGAAACAGCCCTAAAATAAATTAGTATCTCTTACAGGGGAATAGAGATGTTTAGTTTAGGCATTCGTGTTTTGTTTCTGTGAAACGCTATCAGAATAATAAAAGCTATTTTCTTGTTTGTATACCAATTGTCACATACAAATGAAGATGAGAGAGAGATGTCAGGATTGTAGACAGTTGCTTAATGATAAATAATTATTCAACCTTACTCTAGGAGATTGAGCTGATACTTAGAAATATCTAACAAACAGTTTGGAAACAAGGAGAGCTTGGGGCTCCTGGGGTGATATTCTTTTGTGTGTGTGTGTGTGGTTTGGATATTTGTTTTGGTCTTGTTTCATGGTGGTTTTTTTTTTTAACTATCGGTAAAATCTCAATTCTGAGACTTTAATCCACCTCCAAGGATTTCTGCCACTGTAGTACATTTTCTGGACTCTTTTCCAAACTGGCCCCAGACTGTGTCTCTTGTAAGCTCAGTGCTTCCACCAACCAATAGGGCATGGGTATGGTACTTTCAGAACTTGCCCACTAAAAGATTTCCCCTGTCTCTAGGGAGTTATCTTCTTGGAGAACAGCCACTTCATAGGCAAATAAGACCACCACCTAATTTTTTGTCCTCATACTTTGGCCAACTGGCCCTATTCATCTTGCTGTTCCAGGTTGGAAATGATAGCAGGGGGTGTTCACCAGATCAGTTGTAACTTTCTCAGCGAGAACTGGCTGAGCTACAGGAGGCTGTAGGCACCAAATGCCCTTCCTTGCTGCATCAGAAGAGGAGAAGAGGTTGGAGGGGAATGTCTCCAGCAGTCTGCCTGACCTAGAGCAGGGAGCAGTGATTCTGCTGTCCCTGCAACCAGGCTGGAATGAACCCCCTTCTCTCCATCAGTACTACCCTGATCTCGGAAGGGAAGAGACCCCTCGAAATACTACTGTAATACTGATTATTTACAGACATTGCTGTAGTGATATCCTCTAACTATATTATACTCTGTTTTATCTATAGGGTAACCTGTCTCCATTCATACATTACCTTTTGATTGCATACATAGTGCTCACATTATAGGTTTTTTATGTCATCTTTAATACTTATTAGATCAACTCTTCATTTTAAGCTTTTTAGTCTATTTGACGTTTCACAAATAAAATTGGATGCTGTAGTTTAGCACGTTTGCTGTGGGTGACAGTAGATGATCTCAGATTAGATTTACATTGATATCCTCTTAGTGCTTATCTCCAGTGTATATGCAGTCGCTCAGGCACTAGAGAGCCTTTCAAAGATGTTTTGTCAATACTGCTCCCCAACTGTCATTTGTATCTGTAAACTGTGCATTTGGAACCTGCTGTTCCCTCTTACATTATGGTTCGTGGGGAGCTGAAGCGAGTATACAATGAAGTTATCGGCTAGTAGAACTCTGTGGGAGTTATTGAAAAGATGAAATACTTGCTGTGTTCTCAAGAGACAGTGGAAAGAAAAAGGAGCTGGTAGGATACCTTAACAAACCATTTGGCTTCCTGTCCTCTATTAATCACCTCAAAGTGGACATAGTGTGCTAGATAAACAGAACTTGGCTAATCTAAACAGCGCACTTTAAATCTTCTCTGTTTGGACTTAACTTGTAATAAACATGTGGGTGTTTCTGTTGGGTTTGTTCCAGAGTTCCAGGTAAACTGAAGCAATTTGTACTAGACCTGCATTCTGGAAAATTGCATAGAGAGTTTCATCACGGCCCTGATCCAACTGATGTAGCACCTGGTCAGGTAAGGTTACAACAACTACATTTAATTTGGCCATTTAATAAAGAACTTTTTTTTAACTCCCCTGTCAGAGCTGTACTTTCTAATACATACGTACTTTTAACCTCAGTCTCCTAACTTCTGTAAACAGAGAAATCTGTTTATAGAAGCATGATGTTACCCCTTCTGCTTGGCTCTTCCTTTAACTTCCTTTGGGTAAAGGCAGGGAGAGCACTGGGGAGAAGTATGATAACTTGTTTACCTTGGATAAGGGAAGAGAATAAGAACATCTATTTTCTCCACTGAAGCAGGAGATCTAGGGCTAGATAACTGTTCTGAGCTCATAGAGCTGCTCTTACGTTCTCATGTGATTTCAGTGCAAAAACCTGGTGATACACCATAGATGCATTATTTCCCATGTGACACACCATGAGAGGGTGTTTCTGAGCAATCAATTGATTGAGTGTTTTATATATTTACTCATAGTCACCAAGCCAAGCAGGAGGCAAGTTATTAGGGCATCAGCAAAAGACTGATAAGCGGTAATAGGGCTTATTACTTTTATTAATTCCGTTAACGAGCGCCATTAATAGTGGTCACAGGCTGCATTTCTCAGTTTGGATTCCTCACTGTTCTGCTCAACGGTTGTCATGCTGTATAGTTGCATGCCTGGAAGTCACTCCTAGGATCTCTTCAGGAACACAGCAACCAGATCCTTCTCCAGACAAAACTCAGGAGGACCTCAGTGTTTAGTTTAATCCAAGAGGCAGAAAAGAAAGGACATTACCAGCCCCCATTCCCTCTGCTCAGCCCAATCTTTGGTGTTTTGATCAACCTTTTATCCTTTTGATACGCCGCCCAGCTCGTATGTTTGGTGTCATACTGAAAAGAGCAAATCTAACAGCCTGTCAGGCAACCTTCTCCTTACCGCAGGCACTCTAAAGAAACAACCGGTGTTAATCGCTTCTATTAAGTTGTGTATTGCGTTGTTTAGGGCTCAAAGAGCCATGTTGGGCCCAGAGGAGACCCAGTGCCCTTGTGCCTCGGGCCATCCCAGAACCTATGGGTGAGGGACAGAAACAATTTACAGCTACAGGCTCATTTTCCTGGTAATCTGTGGGATGTGGTAAGGGAAGCACCATGCTAAGCCATGTCAGTGCAGCTTCCTCTTGCTTTGCTCAAAATTAAAAGATTTAAAGGCGTGAAAGCCCTGGAGGCCTTGCCTTGGGCCGGGAGAATGACAGCTTTTGAGTGTGGTCATGACTGGCTGTGAAAAACACGTGGGCTGAATTGTCTCAGCAGTAATTCATTTAAGTGGTAACTCCCTGTGTTTCTCGGGAGTTCATTGAGCAACCAGAATTCGGGTCAACAGGAGGAGAGGGAGAAAACAGGGCTGGAGAGGGAGGGGTAGGCCAGGCACCCGGTCAGCTCGGAGCCAGACAGGCCGTTGCAGTCTGGAGGAAGCTTGGCCAGGGAGGGAGGAAGCCTGCCCAGTCCCTGGATCCTGCTGCCTGCCTGGGCACAGGCTCGTTGCCCAGAGCTGCGGGCTTGCTCTTGTCTCCCTTCTGCCTTGAGAAATGCACACAGAACCTGGGATGTTTGCTTTCTCATCTCCATATGGCACCCTGCCATCTCGTGGAAGATGGGTATGCCTGTGCCATGGAAATGCTGGCCGTGACTAAACTGGAGGCTCCTGGTTTAGGTCGTGTCTCCCTTGAATTGCGTGTTTCAGATTTGGTTGTGGGGTTGGTTTTTTTTTGTTTTTCACAGAAAAATTCTAAAATATTTTGGCAGCGACGTCACTTTTGCCCTGTTGTATCTCAAAACCAAACACACAAACCAGGATACATTCAAAGCAAGCGGTGGATAGACTCGAATACCCTTAACTGATGGTGCTTAATTAATGTATGCGTGCGTGTGTATTCCACCTACTTGGGACTTATGATGTGCCTTCAGGAAAAAAAAAAACCTCAATTTGTGAGAATGCTGGACATTCGTGCACTCCCATAATTAATGTTAGAATTTCATTTAATGGAGGTGAATGCTTGTTAGACGCATTTTAATAATCAATTTTATTGTTTGTTCTGTTTTTCAGCCAATTCAGGATTTAGCAAGCAGCCCGCCAGAGAGCTCATTCCAGAAACTGGCACCCAGTGAACATAGGTACACCTTATTGAGGGAAAAAGATGAACTTTAAAAACTTGAAATAATCTTGCAAGCCTTTCAGACAGCAGCATTGACTTCTGTGTGGTGGAAATAGTAAACCTATATTTTCATAATTCTATGTGTATTTTTATTTTGAATAAACTGAAAAATAATTTTTTTCTCCCCAGGCTTGTAAATACATTTGTTTGGTGGGTCATTCTCTACAGCATCTTTCAAACAGTACGTTCCTAATGCTAGAGTAAAATATCAGAGACCCATCCAGACTCTTGATCTAACTCTGTTCTGTAAAACTTTTATAATCCAAATGAAGGTATCCTTGCCAGAGACATGCTGTTAACTTGCACTATCCCATTAAATAGGACTTTTGGGTTGTTTTCTGTGTAACCTTGGTAGTATGTGCTTTTTCTTCTTCTTCTTCTTCATGTGAACAGCTATCCTGGTAATCTATTTCTTTGTCACATTTTTCTCCAACTTAAGAGGGTCTTCTATTCTGGATACTTGGGAGGGGAATAAATTAAAGTTTTACAGAATCTCGTGTGGTGCTTTACTGGGTGTAAATGTCTAAGCGATTAAACAATTCTAGTAAAATACCAAGCGAGGAAAGGAAAAGTTTTAATGACGATGGCTGTACTTTGAATGAAGGGGCTGTACTGACCTGCTCTGACTTCCTGGAATTCGTAAGGTTGTTATATTATCCACACAGTTGTGTTAAAAGAACATGAACGTTGGAAACCCTTCAAAGTAGGAGAGGGCTAGGGCTGGACTGCTGTCTTTTTTGTCAGTCCTAAATTAATCTCTGTATGTACATGTTAGAATTAGGTGGGGGTTTGTTGTTGTTTTTTTTTTCCCTTGGGATCTTTGCCTTCCTGGCAGACATTTACTTTCTGAACAACTGTTGCAAATTTTTCATTACTCTTTTTGTCTGGTTTGTGCCTTATTTATTGTATATTCTTTGAATTCTGCTCTGAAGAAGGCATTACTGCTTTCCTTGTGGGCTTTTCTGTTGTGCATAATACTAGAGCACGGTCTTTTCTCAATGAATCTTCAAGCTGTTTCAGATGAACACACAGAAGCTGTAAGATGGAAAAATATCTGTTCATTTGGGGTGCGTTGCTGGAGGTGATCAGTACTGGATTTGTACGGTACACTTACTACAAAGAATCACAGTCCGTGACTTGGGCCCCCAGGTTTTAGTGTCCTTAGAAGCAAGCTTGTTCTTTGGACCACTGGGTTCATGTTGACTCCAGTGAGTGCCCCAAACTTCTGCAGTTCACAGCTCAGGGTTCCTTTTGCCTCTCAGCTGGATGCCACCTACTCGGTTATTGGCAGGTGACAGACCATGGTGGCAAAAGCTGATCTCAAGAGAGGCTGCTGTATCAAGCTCCTGCAGGAACAGGCACGTGAGCTTTCTAGAGGGTGATTCCGAGAAGGGAGTTGCTGGTACCAACCAACACTAAGCTACAGCAGATGCAGAACTGGTAGCTACAAAGAGTATTACAAGATTTTGTTTACGAGCACACTTTTTTTTGTTGATTTTGTGACTGCATTTCGGAGTGCACATTAAGTGCTTGGAAGTCAGGTCTTCTCCTATCCCGTTCTCCATCTCATGCCAAATCAAGCATTTCTGGCAGCTGAGTCACACCACCTTTCAGCTGGAATCCAAAGGATGTGAGCAGGGTAGGGTTTTAAGGCTGCCACTTGTTAACTGGAGGTGGTGGTACAGAACTTCTGGAGTTGTTCAGGCGCCTGAGATTTTAGTCAATTCCTGCATGGTGCCTACAAGGAGTCATCTTACACCTTGAGATTCCCATTTCTCCTTGGGATTCTTTATCTAGAAATGCTGTTTAGGAGATGTAGTCTAAACTTCTCTTTCTGGAGAGAGATGCTACCTCATCATACATCCAACAGTCCTCCACCATTCCTTAATCCAAGGTTTTCTTTTCTGGGTTCTCAGAGCTTTGGCACCCCAGCACCAGGCAGACAACTGGATATAACAGTTTTACGACAGTTACGCACTCAAGTCCTTTCATTGTGTATTCATTAGAGGTTGAACAGCTAAAGTCTAGATATGCCTATCATGATGTTGAGTATGGCTTGAATTTTTGAAGTATCTGATGATACAGAGGATTTGCCCAAAGAGAGCAAATGCTGGACAAATTCTGAGATGTGTTTTAAATCGAGCCTTTCAATTCTGATCATCTACATCAGTGGTTGTAACCCTTCAGTGCTCAGCTAACCACTCCCTTTAATGTTTCTCCAGGCTTTCACGGGAAGCTGTCAAACAATATTAGCATTATTCTCATACAGAACAAAACCATTCCAAACTCTCTTCTTAAGTTCAACTAATTTTCTGATCTAGCCTATGTGTAGGAGTGACGAGATGCACGCAACATTTTAGGAACTTGTATTAATTTCTGTCAATGTAAATATTTAATAGCTAAAGCATGTGTTTGGTAACTCAATTCAGGATTCTTAAATCTTGGTAACGCAATTATTTCAACAATACAAAATTAGTGAGGGATTAGTCTTTTAGATGCTGAAAGGAAATAAAACCTGACGTTCTCAATAAATGCTACAACCAGGCTCGTAGGCAAAAACTTTTATTTGGTCTGCAAGAATGATCTATATCTTACACGCCTAGCAATTTAAATGCTAGTTTCGTTACTCAGATGCCTGTCTTTTTTCATATATGTAAATAACCCATCTATTTTTAAATAGCTTAAATAATAGTCTCCCAAGTCTAGTGTGTACACAGTTCTGAAATTGCTTCCTTACAGATGGAAGGAGGAAGAATAGTTTTTGTGCTAGATGTTTCATAAAAAGAGCACATACCAGGCTGAATTTGTATAAGCTGTGGCAGGAATTCAGTTTGATGAATTTAGATTGCCCTGGCATCAGTCCAGGGTGGGGGAAGAGGGTGGAGCCCTCGATGGCTCTGATGTGGCTGCTCTTAGTTAAATGCACAGGGTTTTGAAGCATACAGAAGGAAAGCAGAGATGTCTTTTTAAAAATGATACAAAGAATCAACTACAGTTTCTGATTAAGAACGCTTTTATCCTTAGTTTATTCCTTTAAATGTAGAAATTACCTATCAAAGGAATGAACAGCCTTAGTATGAAGTTGTTACAACGGCATTTAATGTGTTTACATCCAAAGTAGATGCATGTAAAGAAAAGCGCTCTTTGCCTGGCAGGAGCAAATGAGCCGAATTACTCCACTCCAGCTGATTTTACACTCCACTTTCCCCTCCAGCTGATGTTACAGATGTAGGCACTGTGGCTGTAACACACGCCGTTTTGACAATGTTCGCAATTACTTGTGAAAACTATTCCTGCACACGTCGCTTCCCTGAGCCTCAGACCTATTTAAAATAGACACCGTGCTCTGATTGACAGCAATTTCAATTGCATCTTAAAAGTAATAAGAAAGAACTGTTCAGAAAAAGATACTTGTGCTGTAACTAACAGTTGCTTACAGTGTCTCTAGACACAAAACCCTATCACCTGTCATTAGCAGACAGTTATTTCCAATAATGATATCAAAGCACTGGTAAAGAAAAGGGAGCTCTTTCTACAGTCTGCTTCCTTACACAGCATTCCCTGCTGGGGAGCCTTATCACCGAACACTGACTTCAGTGGTCACCTAATAAAACTGGACTCAAGCAGAGCTCAGGATGAATTGAACAATTTAAAAACTTTTAAAAAGCAGGTTCCCAGCCTCAATTTCTGTTCCCCCGAACAGTAGCAGCAATAGCGTGGGAACTGTCCTGGAAGGATGGAGGTAGGACCGTGTGCTGAACAGCAGATTATGTGACAACAGTGTGATTAAGTAACAATAAAACCACGTTAACACTCCCATATTTAAAAAAATGGAAGTTTCAGAAGCAAAAGTCTCCTTAAGCAGCAAAATAAGGATGGTAAGAGGAACAGGCACCCGCTATAAAAAGCCAGCAAAAGCGCTAACAGCATCCCACCCCATCCAGGCTCCACAGCATGTCCCAAACTCAGGAAAAGGCTGAGAGGCTGCTCTACAGTGGAAGTGGGAGCAGAAGTTTCAGAACTGAATGAACAGCGTGCAGGAGGTGTGCATTTCCAGAACAGTCCCATCATCTGGGCTGTCAGCTGACGCTGGCACCATTTGAAGTGCATCGCTGCTTCACCGTCCTTTGACTTGGTGCCTAATGCCACCCTTGAGAGACAATAAAGGCTGCTCCTGGGGAAGCCACTTAGCTCTCCCACCAGAGCGCTGCTGGTGACAGGAGATGAGAAGCAAGGGCAATGTCTAGCAGTAGGAGCTGCTTAAGTAAACTGAGGCTTTGGGCTCAGAATGCCAGATCGTGTCACTTCATCCTGGACAGTGTTCTCAGGACACGCCAAGGAGCTCAAGAGCCAGGGAAAATTATTATTCTCCACTAGCAGTCCTGCACCGTTGCTGCTTTGACTGTTTAATTCCTAACTATACTTTGAACAAGATGAGGAGTTTACAAATTAAAAAAAGAAAACAAACCAAACAAAAAAACCCAACAATACCTGAAGGGGGAAAGCTGCTTATGATACTGAGCTCATTTGGCTGACGGAGGCAGACGTGGAATATACATGAGGGTTGTTTTTTTTCCACATTGCTCACCCAACATTTTCACCTTTTCCTATGGCAGTTAAGGCTTCCCTGTGCGTTCCTGAACAGGCACGGCCAGTCATATCCTGGGGGTATACACAGGACGAGTTTGGGATTCCAGATAAATGAAAGTAAATATAAAGTACTATGGCAATAAAAGATAGATGGAGCTTAATTCCTTTTCTTTAGAGCACTATAATAAAAGCTCCAGCTTCTGGGTGGCGTTGGTGGGAAAGCACTAGGGTTTTCCAAATACCTCTCCGTATCGTCTGCAAGACACTTTGTGCAAATTTGGCATGAAGCACCTGTCACCCATCATTACGGCTGTGCATATAGTTCACCTAAGAAATATATAATTAAAAGTTATCGATATAATATCCAAAGGACCAATGTCACCACATCTGAAAAGAGAAATTCTGACATTACCGTTCCACCCCTCCCAAGTAACAGTGCTGTTGTCAAAAATTCACACAACCCAGCCTTGTATCTAAAGCATAAGGCTGCAAAGTCTGTCATTAGCACGGCTACTACACTTTTGTTCCGAGTCAAAACGAATCTATACTTCAGCTGGATTTTTTGGCACTTTGGCGAGAAAGCTCCGGACAGCTGGAAGAGATCTGCTCAATGATTTTTTGTTTTCTTCTTTGTATCAATTTTCCACCTGTGAAACCCAAAATCCCACCACCAAGCGCAGCTGCAATTCCTGCCACTTTGAAGCCTGCAAGGAGACCAATAGGACCCCCCACCACTCCACCAATGACTGCACCTGCCACAGGCAGCGCTGCCAGCTTGTACTTTGCAGCCTGTAAAAGGGGAAAAAAAAAAACAAGTTAGAATTCTTGCCTGTGGCGATGTGCATTTTCCCCTCATTGCTCTTGGCAATGACTTGAATGCTCAGTGATAAATAAACTTTAAAAATTAGTATTTAAAAAAAAAGATGACCTACTATCCCACATGTATGACAGAATGTACTGGAAACAATTCAAAATTGAGCTCTCTCATGTATGCAGTTGTGAGCCGGGTCCTTTTACACGCTGCTGCCTCATTATTTAATACCACTATTCAATACCTGGTCTCCATCATTAAATCAAATGAGTAACTGGGAAAATGCTCAGACTTTTCAGTAACATGCCCAAATCTAGGTTTGTGGCTTCTTAGCAACTATCCCTGACATCTACATGGAACGCGATTGAAATTGTGTGCTTATTTCATTCTTGTGAGCCAACTGTTGAATGCTCTTGTCTTTGCAGGTAAACCCAGGTAGCATCAGAATAGCATAAAAAAGGCAAAAAAAAAAACCCAACCCATATTTCCTAGTAGCCTGGATGTGATAGAAAATTACACGAGAGATTGATTATTTTTTTCCCCTGCTACCTGTGGGTCATTTCTTCCTTATTTCCTTAATTGCTGGCTCCCTCGGCATTAAAGACGGCAGATCAATTGGGTTAATACAGAGGATTGCTGGGAGGCCGAGTACCATTGATTCACCAGCAGGAGCAGATCCCTACCTTCCCCAATTTTTTGGTTCCCTCTTCAACATTCACAGCAGCACTGTTGACATGGTCTTCAATCCTGTCAATCTTCTCCTGCTGCGACTAGATGCAAAGGAATTATGAGTGAGGTGACCTGCTGGGAAGCAGCAGTGAGCCAATACACACCATTTTAATGCCTGTAATCAGGGCCCCACAGCCGCTTTCATCTGCTACACACTGCAGCCGTGCAGCCTTAATGGTGCTTCATTAATAGCATCTGATCAACTGTGCTGAAACTGCAAACTTACTTTAAAAAAAAATCTCAACTATTAAATAATAATACGGTGTGGGTATTAGACAATGTGTTGCTGCAGTTAAGAGAAAACAACCCAAAACATATGATTTCTAAAGCTTTTCTGTGAATAGATGAACTCGCATTCCAAAGGGAAAAATAATCCAAACTAGCCTTTCTGTTTCCTGCTGAGTTTCATGTTCAAAAAAAAATTCTATAAAGAGCATTTATAAGATCAGTACCAGCACCGACATACAAAGCTGCACCAAGAAATCTAAATAGAAGCATTTAATCATGACATTATAAAACCCTGACTTAACTTTACAAATAGAGTAGTGGCAGTACTGAAAATATACTTGATGTTGCTCTATATTTCAGTGTTTAATTTTACAAAAACGTTCCATCCCTTCTCCAAATGCAGTCAGATTCCCCTGCAGTCTCTGAGAAAACTGGAGCAGAAGATAAAGGGGTTTGTGGGTTTGTTTGTTCTTATTTTAATCTCAGCACTACCCAGGCTGTTTTTATGTCATAAAATAATTAGATGGAAAATGTTCAGCTTAAAATAAAAGACGTTCTGAGCTTTTTTTCCCTCTTTGTAATTCAAAAACTGCTGAATCCATGAGCTCTGGTATCCTCATCTACTATCCAATCCACACGCTGTAGATGTTTGCTATTACAGCTAATGATGGTTATGTGTAAAATCTGGAACAGGAACTCCCCGTTTTAGCTAAAGCTGCCAACATTTAGGCTACTGAATCAAAAAATTTGTAGTCCCTCTCCAGCCCAATGAATCTTAGTCTTTTTTTTTGTATATGTGGAGCAGCACGTAGTCAGCAGCAAGGATAAAAGCTATTTTATCTATCCCACCTAACCCAACAGCAAGGAGATAAAAGAACTCTCCTAGGAGATAAGAACTGTGGGTTTAAATTCCCTGTGGCAAAGGAAGAACTAAACGTTGGGAACCGAGTGTGGATGATGAAGATGCACAACCTTCTGGCAGCTACATGAGCAGAGAAAGCGCATGATAGAAGCGAGGGGAGCTTCAGATTTTTCTAGTACTCCTTGACAAGCGAGAAAAAGCACCCGAGAAACACCCACCCTGTGCAGAGAAGGTTATTGTCACCATTGTGATTAGAAACCGTAAAAATGAATGGGACCTGGGTTCTGCAGTCTGCAGTCAACGCTGTAGAGCTTCTACTACGGTTCAGCTTGTGGCCAGGGGTACTGGCCAGAACATCAGTAGTTGCTCTGGTGACAAGAACTTGGGAGGAATAACCAGCATTAGTGCCTCCTCAAAAAATTACCTTGATAGTGCCTGAATCAATAGGAGAACCACAATGATACTTGTAGCAGTGAGTCACTGATGTAGGGCAGGGAGAGCTGTTAGTTTTCTAACCAGATGGGGTAGCTGAGTAGTTAAACTAATGCTTTTGAACATTCCTCTTCTGTTGGCACTTGGAAAATAAAAAGAAAACCTTTCACCTTACTGCTAGACAATTTGATGTAAACGTGATATGCATCACCTATGACTTCGGAAAGTATCTGATGTATTACCATCTTTAAAACTGTAGGTGTATTTCCTGTAGGTCCCAAGTAGCAAAGACAGGACAGGCATCCCAGCTCTCTGTGGGGAAACTGCTCTGCCTCTACGGGCATTCTCCTGACGTTCCCAACAGTGACTAGGATTTTGTAGTCTTGAATATTGGCCTGAATAAATTCACTGTCACTTTGATCAAGTGATAGTAGCTCAGACCCAGTTCAGATCATGGGCAGAAGTATTGCTTATCTTTTTTCCCCCCCCAAGTAGGATTTACCCATTTATCCTCTTTCTGTACCAGACCCTATGGAGGATAGAATACAGAATTAATACTTACGCTGACTAAGAGAGAAAAATCAGTCACCAACTGACTGAGTTGAATCAAGTCCTACAATAAAAAACAAATGTTATTTTGTATTAGTTGCTATAAACAGGAGCATCAGCGTGGCAGTAAGGGAGTTTCCACATACCTCTTCTAAAGTTTCCCAGGACTCAGCTGCATTTTCTTCCTGAGGTATTTCGGGAAGGCGGGAGTAGATCTGGATTAAACTTTGGGAGCCGTCCTTCACTTCTGTGTTAGATAAAGTTTCTGAATGAGAAACATGATGCTTATAAACAAATGCACTGGATCAGAATGCAGGTGATGTGCAAAGTTTCACATTCTTAATGTTTCTCAAGGATAAATTGATATCTAACCTAATTCAAGCCAAGGAACAACCCTGAAAGCGATCATATAGGGGAAAGCCTTACTCACAGCTCTAGACAGTTTCTTAAAAGGAAGTTATTGCCAAAGAAATGAATTCATTTCTATCAGCGCCCATTCACAATCAGTTCTGATATTAAGTTATACTGCTGAATTCAAGGTCAGTTAATTAATTTTATATCAACCAAGCTAAGAAAACTGAGCTCAGGAGAAAATCTTTTCATTTACAAATGACACATAAAAACCACGCTTCCAAAACTGAACCAACAGTTATTCATTTTATGATTGATTATTTATGCCCCTGGTTTGGTTTTCAGCCATGTGGGACTGAAAGAAGCTGGAGGAAAAAGCTTTCGAAGTAAAAGCAGTGAACAGCAAATAACGTGCTGCCCAGCGTTCAGTGCTGGATCCAGTCGGGCAACGGTCCTGTGAGGATGACAAATGTTTGTGCTCAGCAGTGTAAGGGAGATATTCTCAAGTATCTCCCTTTCCAAATCACCTGGAGTGAGTGCAAAAGGCATCAGGACAAAGAGCAGTGGGAAAGACGGGGAATGAGAGACAGCTAGGTGGCACGGGGGGAGAGCAGACACACACATGCCTCCTCCAGTCAGAGAGCCCAGTCTTGAGCCACTACAGATGTCATGGACACGAGCGTAATTATGGACAAGTAATTACATGGTAATAAAGCATAACAGCAAGCAAGTTTGGCTTGTCCCAGCAAGGATTAAGTAAAAGCTTGAGAGCATGAAAGGCAGACTGGAGAACGTATGTATGTAACACAGTGCAATGTTAATCATCATCAACCATAAATTAACAGATGATATTAATTTAGGCAACTTCAGTTTCTGAAGGAAGAGAGCTACTTTGGTAGGACACTGACTCCATGGGAGCGTGGTATCAAGAGAAAGCTCAATATGGGCAAGACTGTTGAGATATGTCTAATAATAATAAGGTGTAAATATTGCATTAAAGTGTTCTTTTGAAACAATTAATGTACCAAGGTACTATAATAATATTATATAACTGTTACTACAACAGATACGAACAATGGAAAACATATAAAAATAATTGTAGTCAATAAAAAGTGGTAATAATGCATGCTTACTCATGGAATTAATTTAAGATAAAATAAAAATGATACATTTTCATAACATTGTCCATTTTTCAACATTTTTATCCCAGGATCTCAAAATACATTAAGGACCTAATCTTCCTACTTTCAGATCAATATAAGTCTAACATCAATGAAGCCGATATTCAGCTGTAATTACTAAGTAAGCAGAGTAGCAGAGTAACAAGGATGGAGTAAGCCATTTGGTGTTTTATTTTGGGCTTTTTTTTCTTTCTAACTATTTCTACACCTCTTCTTTTAAGAATCCAGGCATGGAAGGCCCTTCACCTTCTACCATCATCACCTGTTCTTCCAGAACATATTTTTCATCTATAGCATCGGATTAATTAATATTATATATGCAGTTCTAAAATATTCCTTTTCTCTTTCCAGTATAATTAATCATACATCCAAATGTGTCCATTTATGGATAAGCCAATTCTGCTACATACTCTGACATTTAACATAATTTTAAAGTATTTTATTCCATTTCAATCCTTCAATCTTATTTCAAAATCACGTTTCTTCTGCCAAGAAAAGCATACTCTTCCCTAATCAGCTACATGCATGCTAAGTTGGTTGAAATTAAAATATTCATAATTCAAAAGAAAAACAAAACCAAAACCTACCACTCCCTAAGCAAAATTGCCTCCTCGCAAATTATGTTCCCTATTCTGGTCTGTCTTTAATCTATGCTGACCTATTGTAGAAAAGCACATCCTTCAACATAGAAGAATGATACTGAAGTTTTGCATGACACACATTCAAGAGAACTTGAAATTATAAGTAGGTTTACACTGCATTCATTTTCTACTAACTAAAAATTAGTGGAAAAAACATTCCTCAAGAAAATTCTTTACTCAAAAAAACCTAAAGAATAAGAAGGTGAACTGACATTTGGGCTGAAAGTATGAGTAAGAAATTGATATTCACTAGTTCATGTTTTATCAACTTTAACCAATTTTAATAGAACTGAGATTGGAAGTGGCTCCACCAGTTCCCTTACAGCATCTCCACAGAAATGCAGTAATACAAAACACCTCTGCAGATTTTATAGAGCAGCTTCGCACCTCATTACACTCAAGATAAAAATCTAATGCTCCAGAAGATTCAATATGTTGGTTAAAAGATCTTAGTAATTTTAAGAGTGGAGTCTCACCTTTTGTTAATATTTGTTCAAAATGCAATTAAATTCCCTTTCTATTGGACCTGAGGCGAGGATGGTGAAGGGGGGAAGGGACCAAATCATTTCACTGACAGTGCCTTCTAAATGGGCGATTTGAATTTGTAAACTCCTTCCTTCTCTACCAGATGGGAAGCAACATGCTACAAAGAATGGGCCTACTGAAGCTCCTTTGATTAAGATCAGCAGCCAAGATTTGCTTTCAGGACTGCAGCCTCTAAGCACAAAAGAACAGGCAATATATTGCATCTGTGTTAGCAATTCAACAGAGCTGCTTTCACTGTCAGGCAAACTTGAAAAAAAAACATATCTGTTTAATTGTATTTAGTTGTCTGCCTGTCTGTATGTTTCATTTTAAATGGGGTGAATTATTTCCTGTATTCCTCAGCAGACTTGCAGGAGCGTTGTCATGCCGGTAATATTTTTCTGTTCTTCTCATCCCAATCTTTCCGATCAATTTCTTGTCTTTCTGAAGTGCGGTTATGCTCAATGTCCTTCATACTTTAAAGGTATTTCAAATTAAAAAAGCAGTCCTGTTCTTTGAAATTAAACTCTAGTTCCCATTTACCACCTATGTAACTGTTGGAAAAGCAATAAGCCAAGACAAGGCCTTTCCAATGAAATACCAGAATGTATTAAGGACAACTGCAGAAAGTTACCAAAAGAAGAGATATTTTGAATTTAATTCTGATCGTAACAGAGAAGAGCTCACAAAGAGCCTGAAAGTAACAGCTACTATGGATGAAGGGGATCATTGAACACCAGAGTTCACTATTCTAAAACTCAAGAGTAGAAGACTAAAGACAATGAGCTCCCTCTAAAAGAGCTATTAACACATCTGGCAAACTGATTAATAGAAACTATGGGGAAGAAGTTCCTAAAGGATAAAGGCCTGCAGAAGAGCTGGCAGACACTAATAAAACAGGCTGTTCTGAAGACGACAGCAAATTGTCCTGATGCAGAGGAAAATGTTTATGGATTCAGCAAGAACTCTTCAGTGCCCTAGATATCAAGAATTTGACCCACAATTGAGTACATTTTCTAGAGAAAGGAGAGAAGACCAGCAAACATATTTGAGCAACCTGGTCTAGAGGAAGGTGTCCCTGCCCATGGCAGGGGGGCTGGAACTTGATGATCTTTAAGGTCCCTTCCAACTCTAACAATTCCATGATTCTATGACTTGTAGCATGTTATAGTGTGTTTTCAAAATCTTTTCTTTAAATGGATTTATACTGTTTTCTGCTTTCTTTACAGTTACTGAAATAAAATGTTACAGGAAGAGATGTTCTCCTTTATATAGAAACTTGCTCCTCCTTTCCCGGTGTTTCAGCAGTGGCATATTATACTGTCTGTCACAAAAAAATTGTTTTCTTCTTGATGTCGCAAACACTAATTCAATGAAAATGGCCTAAATGATCGCTCACACACAACCAAGTGATTTGCAGGGGCAGGGGAAAGAAGTCAAGCTACTGTGAAACATGAATATAAGTCTTCTTAACATGAACAGTCTATTGCAAGACTCAAGGCTACAGGATCTTTTTCATAAAAGGCCACAACTATCTAATTTTTTAAGATACTTTAACTAGAGCATTCTTCACTTATCAAAACTCAGTCATAGGTCATGAGAAAAGTGTGGTGTAGAGAAAGAAAATCCACTTCTTGATTAACAATTATTCTTCAACTGAAATCTCATTTGTTAACTTGTTACACTGGTCAGAAAACACGGACTGGATACAAGAATACAGATATCAGAGATACAGAAATTAAATTCTACTACCTCCTCCTACAGTTGCAGATCTGGTTAAAGAGGCATCCTCCTGTCCTTCAAGTTGCTTTTTAAGTTCTTCTGCAGATTCAGAATGGAGCTGCAGGAAGTTTTTTATGGCAAATGAAGCTTCCTCTTTAACTGGATTTATCATTCTCTGCAGAACTGG
This sequence comes from Arenaria interpres, assembly GCA_013399435.1. Classification (NCBI taxonomy): domain Eukaryota; kingdom Metazoa; phylum Chordata; class Aves; order Charadriiformes; family Scolopacidae; genus Arenaria; species Arenaria interpres. The sequence goes on from VXAK01022195.1 coordinate 67,113, forward strand.
GATGTCTTCCTGTCGGACTCGCAAACAGAGTTTCTCCATCTCTCTCATATTGGCTCGGAGTTGCTGTAACAGTTTTAGAAGTTATTTTGTAGCTTACTACATAAGGGCACCAGATACCTTTCGTGTTTGGGAAGCAACTATCATCTTGATTATCTTTAAATAATCACAATAATAAATAGCATTTCTAAGTTTCAATAAACTACAACACAAAAAACCCCTCAAAAGTGCCAGCTTTCAAACAATCACAGAACGATATGGGGTTGGAAGGGACCTCTGGAGATATAGTCCAATCCCCCTGCCACAGCAGGTCGCACAGAACGCATACAGGTGGGTTTTGAATGTCTCCAGAGATGGAAACTCCCCCACTTCTCTGGGCAGCCTGTGCCTGTGCTCTGCCACCCTCGAAGTATCATGTTTAGATGGAACTTCTTATGTTCCATTAGGCATTGATCAGATCCCCCCTCAGCCTTCTCTTCTCCAGACTAAAAAGACCCAAGTCCCTCAGCCTTTCCTCAGAAGAGATGTTCTAGGCCCCTAATCATCTTTTTAGTCCTCTGCTGTACCCTCTCCAGCAGTTCCATGTCCTTCTTGAACTGGGG
>VXAK01022195.1:67748-86784 GCA_013399435.1 Arenaria interpres
CAGCCCACAGTACTCCAGATGGGGCCTCACCAGGGCAGAGTATAGGGGCAGGATGATCTTCCCCAACCTTCTGGCCACACTCTTCTTGATGCACCCCAGGATGCCATTGGCCCTCTTGGCCACAAGGGCACATTGCTGGCTCATGGTCATCCTGTTGTTCACCAGGACTCCCAGGTCTTTTTCCTCAGAGCTGCTCTCCCAGCAGGTCAGCCCCCAACCTGTACTGGTGCTTGGGGTTATTTCTCCCCAGGTGCAGCACCCTACACTTGCCCTTGTTGAACTTCATTAGGTTTCTTTCTGCACAACTCTCCAGCCTCTCTCAGTCCCTGTGTCCCAGGTCACCCCTTCTCTACATCCATTTTCATTTCCAGACTGCATTGTTCGACTGCAACTGTTTTGCATGTCAAAGATCCCTGCAATTGCTGCAAAAGCCCATGCCTCTCATAACGTGGTGAATCTTCCTTTGAATCCATCCTGAGTCTACCAGGCTCCATTATTTTGTGACTCAGTGCTATTCCCTGGTCTTTTTGTACTGCTCCTGCAGAAGAGTCACCCCATAAAGCCTTCTACAGAAGGGCTTGTCTTCACTTAAGGTAGCTCCACCCGGAGATGATCCCTTCTGAGTACATGGACCCACCTCCTACTCTTCCTAAGGTGGGTGACGGTCCTGTCACCCACAGCGACACTGAGCGAGACAGCGATTAAGTCACCTCAACCAGAGCTCGAAGCTGTCCGCAGAGGAAGGTGCCACAGTACTTCCAAGGACTTCTTACGTGGAGGTGCCACCACATCACACCCAGCTTGATGAGTCTGTTCTATTTTTAATATTTGCTTGGGCTTGTGAGTTTACTCACTTCTCTATCTATTGAAAAAAAATGAATGGGAATGGCAGCTCCCAACACAGCAGTCCCTAAAAGGTGCAGGGAGGCATCACCGGGACATATTGTGAAGTCTTTTTGGACGTGGCCTACTTTCCACCGGGGAAACTGAGCCATCTGCCCCAGGAGAGTAAGAACCAAAGGTCAAAGAAGAGATGGTACCTGTTATCTCCTCTGGTGAACTAGTTAATCCGTAGTTATCACCCAACCGCAAAACAAGGGAGAAATATTTTTCAAGCCACCCCTATCAATATTTTGATTTTCCTGCTGTCAATTTTACACTTAATCCACTTCTCCACTTTGTTTTATTTTGGGTTTCAATTAAAGTATTTATCTAATTAATTCTCTATGTGATTACTGATGTTACTTCAGTATCTGTGATCAATTTAGGCCCTCGCCAAAATATTTACACAGGTTGCAACAAGCTAAAATAATATCCAAATAAAACAAGTGAATGCTTCTCTCTTACTTTTTATTCCCCAATATTTATATTCTTTTTTCAGAAGAAGGACAAATGAATTTGTTTGATTGGAATATAAAATACAGAAGTTTTTTATTGCCTAGGCTTTTAAAATCTAAAAATGTACACAACTTTTCTTTTCCTCCAAATGAAAAGAAGAAATTTATGCTTCAAATTATACCACTCATTGTTTTAGGACAGAGTTTTTATCGAATTATATAAAAAAAATAAGGCTGTAATAAAGACAATATTCATTGTATTACATTATAAGATGATATAATAAATTATTTCTTGCATTATTTGCCAATTGTTTTGTATATTATTCTCACAGCAGAACAAGAGAATGGACTAACACCAGTGAGTTGTTACAAAAAAGAAAGGTTTTCTTCCGTAATACAAACCAGGTATAGGTAATGCCTTAGAAAGGTAATACTGCTTACCTAGAAAAGGAGGAACTAACCAGAAATTGCTTTATTTCTATACACTACTAGAATTTTTTTTTTTCACGTGTATGAAACAAATAGTAGAAATATAGTTAGAGAAGAAGGAAATTAATTAAACAACAAATTGAAGTAACACTGCACGAAACATATTAGGCAACCAAGGAAAGAACTATTGATTTGTAAAAATCATTTGTCAAATTACTAAGAGTATATTCTATTGTATGCTTAAATTAAGAGTACTACTTGACAATTCAGGTGGCATGATTTAAGACTAACCCCAGGTAAAAAAACTGATTAGCAATTAAAAAAAGGGAGATAGATACAAAAACTAACTTCATAAGATATTGAGTTGAATTAGAAACACAGTGCCCAATAATTTTCCTCATACGTTTCTCATATTAATCTACCTTGCTCTTACTGTTACTTTCCTCCCATGGTCTGCCCATAAGTACTGAAAAAGGGAGAATGTCATCACTATCATTGTTCACCACGTGCTTTGTAAAATCTTGAAATTTCATTTGAAAGGCAAAACAGGACTATCTAGGCACAACATTTAATTATCTATTTTGTGAGAATTATATGTAGAGAGCCCAGTGAAGTCGATCCTGCTGTTTTGTTTCAGGAAACAAAATTATTATTATCCTGTCTTTGGCCATAATGAAGACAAAAAAACCAATACGCCAAACAAACACATGTTGTGGAACAGTGACAACAGCCGCTTCCAAAGCAGTTTCATTATTAAAAAAAAGGAAAATTTCCCAGTTGAAATTGAGCTAAAACATAACTCTGCTATGGATTTGCACCACTGCCGCTGGGGCAAATTACCAGTATAGCCAATGCATGGGTATAATGAAGACGGTTACTGGGCAGTGACCAAACCACCAACTCACTGCTGGAGTTTTCAAAACTCCTGAACAGGAGCTTCCAGTGAAACGAACTACCCACCCCAAAGAATGGCTAAACTAGATGCTCACTTTCACTGCTCATTAATACCTTGCTGATCAAAGAGAAATATTTGTGAGAAAGAAGATGGAGGAATCAAATGATGGTATTTGCCTATTTGGTGAAATTTAATTTTAATACCCCTTCCTTTGTGGTTTTGGAGAGGACTCTTGTTCCATTTATTGTCAATGAAACAGAAGCTAAACGGATTCAACCTAGCACGAAAGCTAAGCCCCACTGCAGGGAGACATCTCTTAGGAGCTCACCGGGGTGTAACATGATCAATGTTACGGATATGCAAATTACTGGCACTTCTTTTCGTAATCATTTTAATGGGAGAGAGTTTAATTTCTGGGTAGAGCATAAAAGTTTATCACACTCTTCCCAACTATTTCCACTTTTAAAACCAAGCTTACTCAGCAAAGAAGGTAATACAAAATCCTGATTGCATTTATGGGAACTCCTGAGTTTCAAACTCTCCAAAATTCAGCCCAAAAGACATGGAATTTTTCTTTGTAATATTTGCAATTTCAGTTCCTTATCTTTCAAAACCAAATAACAGCCTTTGTTTCAAATGGCTTTCTCACAAAAACTGGAGGAAAATAAAGCTGGCAAAAACCTTGGGAAGTCATCCCTTCAAAGCATGGTCTGCTGTCCCTATTTTATTTCTGACAGTTGTTTATCTAATCAGGTCTTAAAAGGACGTCTTTATGAAGAGCTACAGCCTCCTTGATATTACATTGCAGGAACTCATTATCCTAATTGCTACAGCATTTTACTCACGTCTAACAGAAATCTCTCTTGCATTAGTCCAAACCAGGTACTCCTAAGCCTCTCTGTTCACAACAGAGAAAGGCAAGCCCTGTCCTCTCTGCAACCATCTTTCCCACGTTTGCAAAAAGACAGCACACCATTGTTAGGTGTTCTTTGGGCAAAAGAACTAATTTGTCAGTCTTTCCAAATAAGTCTCATTTCCCCAGTTCCTGACTATTTTCGTCGTTCTCCCTGAATACTCCCTGATTGTCCCATACCTTCCTTAAAAAGTGTGGTGCCCAAACTGGACCAACTATTCTACCTGGGATCCTACTGGGGCTGACCAAAGAGATTCTATGAGAGACTATCCCGTTTATGCATCTCACTACGTTATTTGGCTTTTTTGTGTATCCCTACCACACAACTGCGTCACTTTTACTCTGTGTCCCTCAAGTCCTCTTCTGCAGAAGCGCTGCCCTAACAGCTTCCCATGCTGGATCGATACAGCCAACCATTGTCCTTGTCCTCATCCAAAAACACATTGATTTTTCAGGTCTTTTTCTCAATATTATTATAAACTCTAATTCTGTTCTCTCCACCAGAATCCCTTAGTCTCTCCCAGCTTTATGCTGTTTTCAAATACTTGCTATATAATGAAACTAATGTTACATAGATATTATATAGTGCTTTCATCCCTAGGTCTCAAAGGACTTTTGGAGTAAGGTTCACTGTTCTCGCACGGATGTGGGACTGAGATAGGGACATGAAGTCTGAGCTCAATTTTTCTGAAGTATCCACAAATTTGGAGGTATGTCTGGGAGATCCACCAAGATGGTGGATTCACTATATTATGTGAATAATGGGACTTTTTTCAGAAAAGTAAATGAGAAGTGGCGTGGTTTTCACAAGTACCATGAAAAAAAAAAAGTTATCGTCTATTGACTCTACCAACACATCCAAAATGGAAAGGAGTCATACATAATGAAGTTGCACTGATTTTCTACTATTTTCAAAATCTTTACAAACAGATTCAATAAAAAATAAATTATAAATTTCTGTGAGAAAGTAAAATACGGAAGGAGACAAATGAGCCAAAGGAGGACTTCTGTTAAACTTTTTTAAAAAAATAAATAAAAAATCACTGTTGCTGAAAATGACTGTACCCATCTGTCCATTAAGCTTACCTTATTACTCAGCACACAGTTTTAAATAACTAAGAGAAGGAATTATTGTAAGTATTCAGTTTTTTTGAATTATCTTTAAAATCACAAAGTATCTTCCCATATTCTGCTCCTCCTAAGCAGTTTATGAATGGCAGTTACACTACAGATGTCTTGGACATATGAGGAAAATGACAGACTCCCTAAGGAATTCAGAAGTCTTAACAGCAATTTTCCGCAAACCAATAAACCTTATACAAAAGAGTAGAAATTCTTCATCTTTTTTTTTCAGTATTTGCTTTTCAGAGCAGTAATTTTTCTTCACCACTAGTGACAGCTCAATTTTCAAAGTAATGTAACTTGATGAAAAACAGATGTCATGTTTCCATAGGCTTACTGTAGGCTGCCTTAAAATATCATCATCACTTCACACTCGAATACCTAACACTTGAGACCACCACCACCAATGTGATACCAGCAACACCTGTCTCTTGGGAGCAACCAATTTCATTACAACTGAGAAAAAGTAAGGGATGACAACAAAGAAGGGAATAATGGAATTCCTATCCAACTGCAGATAAATGCATACAGCAACCTGCAGTACTGTGCCATGGCAGAGAGTTTGGGCTACGTTGCCACAGCATGCTGTTAATTGAGGAAAAGAGGTAGGAACAAAGAGCATGACACCTCAGTGCTTCAGTGCTGACCCAACATGAGGCCCTCCAGGCACCAGGATAACCAACAGGTCCCCATGGATACGTCTTGTACAAATGGTAAAGGGCTGAGAGGTTGGACGGGGCTCTGAGCAACCTGATCTAGTTGAAGATGTCCCTGCTTGTTGCAGGGGAGGTTGGATTAGATGACATTTAAAGGTCTCTTCCAACCCCAAATCATGCTATGATTCTATGACCAGCACCTTTGAAAAGGCAGAAACTATTTGAGTTGTAGGATTATTTCCCTGTAATGTAATATCTCTACCAGTTATGGAAATATCTGAAGTTCAATCTAAGGTACACAACAGCTATTTTCTCAGTACTTCTGAAAAGGTGTCATCATGCCCTTCACAAAGATTTTTCTGGTTTCTTCATTTTCCTTTTTAGAAGTTTTTAATGTGGCATCCAGTCACCAGAAGGAACAGGTATACATTTATGCCCATCTATACTTCTATTATAATTTTGACCACCATCAAAAGTACAACAGAAGTAATTATTCTGGGTAAACTGAAAATTCAGAAAAATGGCTAATTATGTGCACATGGATTAAATGTAGAGTGGCTGTGCATATATTTGTCTAAAACCTGTGGCGGATGCCTTGGGTCAATATTGACTTAGGGATTCCTAATGTATTTTTACAACATCTAATTTTGAGAGCAAAGTGTGTGCTGCAGAGAACATTTCGTATCACAATAATTAATCTGATTTCTTTGCAAACAAACAGATCACAAGTCCATTGGTAAACATTTAAACAGCTCACAGCAAACACATTCTACATGTCATATAATTTATTATCAAGTACTCCAGACTCCTAACTATTTAATTAAAACAAAGAGCTAGTCTACTCTTCTTGCGTGGACCCAGATACTCATTCTGCTCTCTGGGTATCAGAATGTGAACCACTTTGATGCATAACTTGCGTCCAGTTCTAAAAGTAATAAGCATTAAATAAAATTAAAAAAAAAAATATTTTGGCTGAAAGTGAAAATGGCAGGCTTTAGGTTCAAGGCAAATATAAATGTTTCCAGAGACAAATATGAGGTTTTATTACTAAAGCACTTAATGTATTTGAAAATATCATCTTCAATGTGATTACTTTTTCTCTAATTATTGATAGATTTTGTCTTGATAAACAAATTATACTGATAATTAAGAGTTGCAAGAGCAGCCTTTTCTACCTCTCGGATGTGAAAACAGATTAGAGCACAGACATAAGCAAACATGTTTACTACACCACACCTCTTAGGATGCTGTTGTTTTAGCAGGACTTCCACCTTTGGAAGACTCTTTTGATATTAAGAATAAACTTATCTTACATTCAAATTTCAAAAATGCTCGGTGAAAAATCAAAATAAACATTCAAACCTCCAAACAACAGAAAAAACAAGTGAATTTCATAAATAGCTTCGTATAATCTAGACTAGAAAAGCTCATTAACACCTTCAATTCCTCCGAAAACACGCAGAACTACAGCTCTGCCTACTGTCTAATTTTGTTGCACAATCAGGATTAAGTTCTTCTTTCTGAGTTTTTTTTCGGTTTTGGTCTGGTCTAATTTCCCACAGCAGTTAGTAAGACACTGCAACAAACACAGGGATTTACAACATTAGAACGATAAAATACAGTGGTTTAGGACTGTGCTATCCCTTGCTGGCAAAGCACGCTCATCTGGATGCAGCACAGGTCACAAGGGTTTGTTCTAGTAACCAAGTCATGCCCTTTCTCTAACACCACCTATGAATCCAACACAAGATGCTTCTCCTGCTGGCAAAGATGTGTCTGTCCCCTGATTTTTGCCAGTACAGCACGTTATAACCACTAGCTCAGATCAGCACTTTGCAGTTCAGATCTGGTCTTTGTGTTTTTCTGTACTGATAATGTTCTTTGGCTGTGTGCTGTTTAGCAGTGTGAAGGCTGATGTTTGGCACTAGCTTTTGCATCATTTTCATCAAGACTTGCATTTTTTTTAGAAATAGATGTGAGATTCCCTGCATGCTGAGTTATAGGTGACTGTGCATGAAGTCGCTGAGATGATGCCGTGCTGACAAATGTGTCTGGTATTTCCACCTTTGATGATATTATGCATCTAGTAAGAGATTTGCACACCAAACCAGTAGTCCAGATGTTCTGTGTTTGGTCTGAAACCATATTGTTAATTTTAATTAACTGTATCCCTTATTGCAATTCCTGTATTCTAATTTAGTCACGTAAGAGGATAGTTTGCAACAGAGCAGAGTCTCCAAACTTTTGTTTGTTGAAGAATCCTGAAACATTTCTTACTGTATTTGCCTCATAGGGCACAATTAGAAAATCCATACCTTTTAAACAAAGTAAAGCAATGCCATGTACTTGTCAAATCTATCTGTCAAATACACATCTTTGTGAAGAACTACCCCTGAGGTAACCAGTACTATTTATGTAATTTACTTCCATTAATATCACAGTCATCTTAATATCCTTACCTGAACGGTTCGTCCTGCATTAATGTGCTCTTCGTGCAATCTGTCCCAGAGCCTGCATCTTTGATACTAAAATAAAGGAAAAATACTCCATATAATTGCTATTTTTACCTACTAGCTATGCAGAAGAAAGGAATCTTCAGTAAATAATCACTTTAATTTTCCAAAATTGACAGTGAAGAAGCTGAGTCATAAGCATTTCCACTGCAAAATTAGAGAGGTAAATAGCAATGTATTTTGTGAATAATTTCATACAATGTCTTTTACTGAAATTAAGATAACCAGGGTTTCAGCATCTAACAACAAAGAGATATTGCAGCATCCTGATACTGCTGTGGCATAATAACTCAGTGGTCAGTAAAACGAAGGGCAGAAGGAGGAAAAAGGAATGGAATAGGGGATAAGCAGTACTGACATATAGAACAAGGTCTCTGATATTATTTACAAAGAGAATCACATTCATTGCACAACACTGCTATCTACATTGACACCATTTCTATATAGTTACAAACACAGTTATGAGAACCATCAGGGCAGATCCGGCACCTGGAGGAGGCTCCACTAACTTCAACAGGGAAACTATCCATCCAGCACTTCCCACCAGCCAGAGACCAGATTAATTATTCCACTAGTACAGAGCAAGTTTTGCAAAAGAACTGCATATCATCACATATGAACCTTTTCATCATTAAAATATACCAATCCCTGCTATTGCCAGTTGACATAAATAGTATAGAGACATCATCTTGAAAAAGAGTAGTAAAATAATACAAGTAGAAGCTGTGATCCCTGGAACATGGGCTGAAACCACCAAAGAATGCATTTAAAATACTAGAAAATATTAAAACATTCTTTTTAATTGTTTAAATAACAAGACAAAATATTTACCATGATTTCTGAGGTATTTTTATGTTAAGTTTAATTCCTGAATTTCATAATATGCTTTGTTACCAATAAAAAACTCTATCTACAGCCTACATGTTTCCTTCATTCTTTTCATAATCTTAGAGGTCACAGCAATAAGGATCACAAGTTACTAAGCTTCCTAAAATACAAGAAGAAATCTGAAGTTACTTCTTATTTTCAGAGAAAAAAGGTCTTTCATGTTAGGATTTTGTAGTGTTATGGAAGAGAAAAGGTTTAGTGTTCAATTAAGTCAGATTAAAGTGATTTTTCTGGGAAACTAGCAACTTCTGCATAAATTCTTATGCCATTAAAATTACTGCCACTGTTCTTTAAAATAAAACTGACAAAAAAATCTGTATCAACAGTAGATCTTCCAATTCAGTCAACCCTGAAAGAGTACTGAAACAGGAATTTCTGAGGGCAGAACAGAAGGGGCTTGGGGAAACATTACCTTCTCAGTTTCAACTGACCGTAATGTATTGTCTGCAGACCGAACAATAAAAAAAATCCTGTTTTCCAGTTAAGAATTACAAAAAGAATTCCTCACGAAACCTTTATTGCTCTTTATAATTTCCACTAGAAAGGCTCAGCACATTTATCTGCTTTAAATATTTAGAAGTTTTATTACTTCGTTTCAAAATTCCTGGTATGATAACAACGACTTCAAAGAATCCAATGACTTAATACACGCAGAGCAATGACATGTACGTGGTCAGAGAATTCCTCCTTGTTCACTTCTCCTTTTCTTCCAACACAAAGTAGGCCATACTCCTGGGCAATGTTCGCTCCAGAAGACTCAAGGACAGCAAACCTTGGTTTTGACATTATTTATCATTAAAAAATACAAGTAAAACTAAGCGGAGTTCATGAAGTGAAAACACTTATGGAATCCTAACCTGTTAAAGCAGGTCCAGAAGAGGGTCATGAAGATGATGAGAGGGCTGGAGCACCTCTTCTATGAGGACAGCCTGAGAGAGCTGGGCTTGTTCAGCCCAAAGAAGAGATGGCTCCAGGGAGACCTGATTGCAGCCTTTCCATATATATACCATAACAATTGCTTTCATCTAACAGAGGCTAACAGAAAATTGTAACTCTTTTAGAGGCCATCCACTCCATGGAATGCGCTTTAGAAAACAAGAACTCTTTGGGGAAAACATGGAAAGAAAAAAAAAAATCTTCAGAAACTGTCATATGGAAAGTTGGACTCTCAAATAGTTGAGAAGCAATGGCAACAGATTTATGGTAGCCACTTCCTCTGAAAAGGTGTACTCAAGGTCAAATTTCATTATATATTGATTTTATAGTTTCTTCAAACAGTGATTTAGTAGATTAATTGTTTGGACTATCCCTGGAACCTAAGGTTTAAATCAATATTCATGAAATGAGGTTAGAGATATTGGCTTCATCATAAGTAAATAATGTTGCTGCTCTAAGCAATTTGACATAATTAGTGATTTTTACTTAAAAGTAGCCTGTAAAATAAAGAGGACCAGATTCTACAAAATTATCCTTCTACCTCTAGGGATGTTTGGTTTACATGGCTGAAAGTTAATTTTACAAAAAGTATTTTAGAGAAAACCATTTAGGTTGCTGATGCTAACAGCTCATAAAAGTACAGTAACACATTCATTATGGCTAAAATGCATGTAGAAGATATAATATGCAAATTATCATGGAAGTACTTCAACCAAACTATTGCTAGTGTTCTGATAATCTAAAACTAACTAGTGAGAGATACTGAATTCCGATTTGCCATTTTTTAAGTCTCACCTTCTCATAAATCTATGAAAAGAGTAAACTTTGGAATATTTATAGTTCTTAGAGCCAAAAAAATTAAAAAAAAAAAAAGAAAGAAACTTTCAAATTTTAAGAATATTACACTGAATGTAGACCTTATAAAGAATTTAGCATTTAGGGACTTTTTTTCTACTCAGATGTATTACTTCTCACAAATGTTTGTGTCTTATACCTTTTGTCAATACAAGGAAGCTCTGAAGTCCTCAGTACTAATGAATTCCTTCTGGTATAGTTACCAATTGTTTATTTAAAGGTTTTATCCATAGTCGCTTGTTTCTAATAATTCTATTAATTACTAATTCAAATATCAAATCTGCCAGGATTTATACTGTCTGGGGATGCAGAAATTTTTAATAGTATTCTGAAATATGAAAAACAAATCTATATTAAATGTTGCTACCACTTCTTGCTTTCATAAAAGTGTTGTTCTAGAGGAAGTGCAGTTAATACTTTAAGAACTATGCTTACAATTATTTAAGGATTTTTCTGATATGCAAATTTTATTATGTTGACTGAACGGATTATTCACACTGATATGATCAACAACCTGAAAATCTCAAGAAATGTCCAAACCAGATACTTTTAGATTGCATCATGCTTTCGCAATCAAAATATAAAGTTCATCTACTCAGTAAAGCATCTTGGCATTTCAATGTGGTCACCGAATGCCGTTACAGGAACAGTGCAGCCTGTATTGCCTATAATTAAACTCTGGCTAAGCACTAGTTTCTCTGACAATGCTTTGAACGAAGTGCTAGATCAGAACTAACTTAACAACTCATTTTATTCTGACTGCTAATATTTTCTGCATTTTCTTCTAGAAACAGAAAACCATTCTTGTAATGATCTCACCTTCTGTCTGCAAAACAGGAACGCTTGATGCAAGTTGCTGGGCCAATAAACACTTCAGTTGACCAACACACGGCTGAATTAAGTAGAACGTATTTCACCCCTTCCCTGACACCATGGCAGTGCTATGAGGCTAGATACAGCATAATTATTCTTTGTCAAATACGTGAAAGATTTTCAGCAGGGTCAACCAGTAACTGGCTACCCCTCCTCACTGACCAGGTTCTGCAAAACACAGCAATTCCCAAGATCATCTCTCACACTCGTTAGTACTACATGGGGTAATTATGACTGTAAGGGTATTTCCTGAGTCATTTACTCTCTTCCTTTTTTTAGTGGTGTCACCTGTTTTAGTAAATCTCTTAGCACCTTCCTCTACAAACCAGTTTCTATTACTATTTAAAATAGTAACCAGAGATTGAGAATGTTTTGACTCTGAAATCTGGTCATGTGTACTGTTAAATTGTTAAAATGTCCCTAGCATGGTTTTGGCCACGCCAAATAGTTCTGTCACAAAGAGTTTCTGAGAACGGCTAAGGAGTTAGAAACACAGAACAGAGCCTATTCCCAACTACTAGTGTGGATGCCGCCACTCTGTTTTGCAGAATATGAGGGTTTAAGAAAGAGGACATAGGCCACTTCATGCCAGACAACTGGCCTGGGCATGTTTATTTTCCAACTACAGCCATTGCCACATTGTATGGAAGAATTTAACTTGATACTAATTTTTCCTGGAAGCATTTCAGTTTCACTGTCAAGTGTAAGCTAATGTCAACAAAAAACATATAAATGTGCTGCAATCTTGATACAATTCTATTTCTATGTACTTAAATATTTTCTTGCCTCAGTTTAAAAACATATATAGAAAAAGACAGGTATAAACAGTAAATTATTCAGAATAGCTGGCAGCAAACCACTGTGACTTAAAAATAAAATACGACTATTAGGCTGCTTTCCTTACAAACACGTTTTAACACAAAACAGTAGTGTTGATTGACTACTTCCCACTAGTTAAGGCCTTTGTCCACACACAATGACCAGGCAATATAGGGGTTTCATTTTTAGTGAAATTTGAATGAAAACATTTAATAATCAACGTTCCATTGAAATTCCTACATAATCTTCCAGCATGACTGCTTCTATACTGCAAAAAGAACTGTATTAGTAAAAAGCGAACACTAACCTTCTCAATATTTATTTGGTGTTTTCTTAACCTCTCCAAATCTGTTGGAATTGCCACTTTAATGAATTTTTGAATGGCAGGTTCAATTCGACGGAGCTTAACTTTTTCATCATCTTCAGACATCCTAAAAGTAGCTTTCAAGCCAATACTTGCCCAGTATATCTTCACCAAGGTAGAAACCCCTAGAAATCAAAGAATTACGGGCTTATAAAAATGCGGTAAGTTAGAATAACTTTTTAAAAGAAAGCAAAATAAGGTAAATCAGTCTTTCCAATAACCACATCTATTTCAAAACCACATTTGAGCAGTATTAACTACTTAAAATCTGGATACTCTATTTGCATTTAAATGTACTATTTCCATTTATTTGCAGGCCCTCGGGATCATTTTTCATAGATAAAACTTACAACTAACAACAATAAAAAAGCTAAATAATTAAGGCAGATGCAAACACGCTTTGCAGCATAATGATAGATGGGAGCCTTTGAAAAAACCTTCCAATTAGATGCTTTGCTTGATCAGAGTTCAAGTTTTGCCAACTTACATTCTGATCATCTTAAAAACTGTAAAATATGTCCTGAAAAGCACCAAAATAAAATTAAATTAGGAAGTCCATTTTCTAGAAAGATTAAGAGCTCCTGAATGAAGATTTGCCCTCCAAATTGCATTTGTCCCCTACTGAAAATGACTAAGGCATCACCTAACATAAGGTTTAACCACGTTTCTGAAATATTTGCAGGACCAGTAGGTACATAAGCAGCCTGAATTCTGTTCCCTGCACATGCATAAAACATAATTTTGAAGGTTCACTTCTCTAAAAGAAAGACGTGTAGAACTGTATATAACAGCATTTATCTACAGAGTATATGAGTAATATAAAAGAATTCCATTATGCTGAATGCACACAGGGTGCAAGAAAAAATTATTGTGAGATGATTCTGCAGTTTTAATACTGTATAAACAGAGGTTATTTAAATTAGATCTTCCTTCTGTATAGGGGAGAACTTTGTAGAGTAGGGTTGATGGTTGGACTCGATGATCCCAAGGGTCTTTTCCAACCTAGATGATTCTATGATTCTATACTCCTTTTTTTAACAAAACCAAGAAGTTGAAGTTGAATTGCAGACACGTATGAGAAAGTTCTACCACAAGTGTCAATAAAAAGATGCTTGCTGACTTGGTTACATGAAAGTACCTGCACCACTACAGCAATGGCAACAGAAGGCCTTCCTCGACTTTCCTCTTCCAGTAACCAAATTAATTTAAAATAGTTAAACCAGCACAATCCTCCTGGTGCAGACGAGGCACAGCAGAATGTAACACATTAAAAAACTTTCCTATTTTTCACACAGCCAAACATATTATTAACAGTGAAGCCTTGACATCAATTTTTATCACATCTAACTACAGTGTCAAAGTGCAGAGGGAAAGCGTTGAGGGTTTTCTGAGACCTGTGATTCCTGCAGGCAGAGAGAACGTGAAGGCGGCCACCGGTTGATGGCACCGAGACTTTGACCGAACCGCTCAAAGTTCAGTCACAGCCCTCACTTGTGGACTGCAGGGAGGACATGCAGGAATCCTCCTCACCTTCAAAGGAGCCAAGTGGTACACATCTTCCATCAGGCCAGTGAGAAAGCTGAGAGCGCTTCTGTCAAAGGGAAGCCGGGCTTCTAGAGGAAAACAGTCCCAGATTACTCACCTTTTACAACACAGATGCAAACAAAACAACTTTGTGCTTTTCTAAAGAACAGAATGCTAACACAAGACTCTCCTCTTTTATCCATCCCACCCAACAAAGAAACTGAAAACTGTGGAAAACTATTTCCTGAGGAAACCACGTTAGGGGAAGTGAATCTTTAAGGTTTCACTGATACACCTTTTCCTTTTTCAGAACCTCAGAAGGAAATTATTTCATCAACTGACTTCGCAGTCATTGTTAAATCATCTCCACTTCAAATTATAGAGACATACTATCAAGTAGTCTTGCAAATCCCCTTCTAACCCAAGGCATTTCATATTAATAGCACTTCGTCCAAATCTTCAAATAAACATGCAGTGGGTGGCCTTGCATTTCTCGGTATGTAAAAAGAACTTTAATCTACTTTAATCCTTTTGTGTTGATTAATGCTTCCCACCATTCCAAAAACAGTAGCTTAATTGCAAGGCAACAAAAGATATATTGGTTCTTCTATTATACCTTGGTCACTACAGTCCCTAACACTTTTGAAAGAACCATTTTTATCTCACAGCTGAACTCCATTTTGAGCCTAGAACAGATATTTCTTTTTTTTCCCAGTGAGCAAAAGATGAAAAGCATCATACTCCAAACTGCAGTACTTCCTCTTCAAAAACACATTTAATTTCTTGACAGCTTATACACTAATCCATGAGTTTATGAGCTAGAATTAATTAAAAATTGGTTCCTTAAGGATATTTAGTAGTCATGTCATGCTTTTAAAACTGAATCATTTTGAAGAAGCAATGACAAAAATTCTCAAACTTACCACACAGCAAGAAGCCCACAGCACATTCCGCCTTAGAACAAATACTATAGACACTAAGCTAAATCCATCATAATTTTGTCCTTAACCTTTAATGACATCTAGAGATTGATAAGAGTCAAAACTGACAGTTTAGATGACCTATAAACTAGACCCCTGTGAAAGCAGACTTAATGTAACCAAAGGCCGTATGTCTTGAGTAGGTGATCTGAATAAGCAACAGTTTTAAATTCAAAGATTTGGCTGCACGCAGGGCTCTGGATAGTCATTTTCTTCTCCTTAAAAATTCCCAGACAGTAAACTAGCTTTCACAACAGCGTCTAAGAATCTCTTTAAGGCACTACTGCCTAAAATTCACTGCACAGTAAGTGTGAGAAACTAAGAAAGAAATATAAAAACTCCTTACACTCTCATCGCATCTTCTGCTTAATGTTCTCTCGAACAGTACAGTAGCTTTTGTAACAAAATTCTATGCCATAAATCACCAGTAAGAAAATATGTAGGGTCTTACTTGTTTTTATGTTCATATGAACTAGCAAATAAAATTAACATTACAAGTTTTTGTAATATGTTCATTCCAGATGCAATTTCAAGGAAATCTAAGATTTCTTGCATACATTATTGGGCTTCTGTTTTCCCAAGTGTAACTTCAACAATTAATTTCTGAAGCTATAATGCCTGTTTTTTGAGCAATTACAGAGTAACAGGGCAGTTTAGGTTGGGAGGGACTTTCATACGCCATCAAGCATAAGCTGAGTTAGGTGTGGTTGCACAGGCCCTTGGCCAGTCAAGTTCCAACACCTCCACAGATGGATGCTCCGAACACTCACTAGACCCCTCCTTCAGTGTTTGACCATTCTCCAGGTTAAAAACAAACAAACCAAAACCAAAACCAACACAAACTTCCTTGTAGCTGAACCAGCTTGTGTCCATTGCCTCTCATTCATTGTCACCTCCAAGAGGAGCCTGGGTCTGTACCTTCCCATCCACAGCAGTGAGGTCTCCCTTTCCTTCATCTTCTCTTAAGGCTGAACAAATCCACCTCTCTGTTTCTCCTTGAATATCCCATACTCCATGCCCCTAACCACCTTGCTAGTCTCACAGGTACTGAACAGAGGGGAAGAGTCACTCCCTTGGCCTGCTGTCTCTGAAGCCGCGTTTACTAATACATCCACAATGTGGTTGTCCTCTCCTGCAACAGCACATTCAGACTCGTATTCAACACATGGTCCACCACAACACACAGGTCCTTTGCTGCAAGGTTGCTCTCCATTGAGCCTTCCCACAGCCTGTTCTACTCATCAGGCTACTCCATCCATGGTGCAGGGCTTTCTTATTGCCTTTGATGGAATTTGAGGTTCCTGTCAGCCCATTTCTTCATCCCATCAAGGTCCCTCTGAGCAGCAGCCACTGTCCTCAGGCAAGTTAAAAACACTGCTCTCAACTGCAGCTTTTTAAGAAGATAATTTTGCCTTTGTCCTTGGACCAGAACTGCGGTCAGCATGTACACAAACCTGCACAAGTTCTGAGCCCTCTCTCAGAGAGTGGCATTCAGACACCACACGGTCAGGTGACAGATCACCTCACCTTTCTGACCGCTTATGTACAGGATTGCCACTTCAGCAGGGGCTTGGGCAACCTTCCTACAGGCATTTACCAGGTTCCAAGCACAACAAAATCTCAAGTTCTCCAAGACTGGAATGCTCGGCTCTGATTCCCTAAAATAAATTGAAGTTTGAGCAAAAAAGCCCATGAGAATACCGTATCATTAGATCAGTAATTTAAAAAGTTAGATAAAACCATCTGTAATTAACTGTCCTTTATTATATTCACAGTGCAAGATATTTTGATAAACAAAGAAATTACAGAATCTTGTCTTTTCAAATGCTGATGATACAAGCCTGTTAGGGGTTATCTTTAAACTAAAATACTTTGCATTTAACATTCAAAATTCATGCACCAAAATTCAATTATATTTCAGTAACAGAAATAACGCTTATCCAGAAGAGATCAAGACCCAGATGCAGAATAATTTTCAGTCAACTGTGTTAACAAAAAAGCAGACATATCCAAAGCATACTGTAGCAGCATTATCAAAGTACTAAATGGTGACAAAAATTATATATATATCTCCCTTCTTAATATTTATGTTTTCTGGAGGCAGGCCTCAAACTGAAACTGTAATGTTGAAGTAAACTTAGCATAAAAGAATACCATTACCTTGATATCTGCACTTAATATGAAAATAATCTATGATCCTTACTACCCAAGACAGGAAAAAACTCCTTGTCCTGTTTGTTCACCCCACATCCTTGAAACTACCTGTATCTTCCATAAAGGATTAGTCCACATGCTCTTGTTTGTAAGCAACAGAGCAAAAGAACCTGAGGATTTCCACTGGTTTGATCTTTGCTTTACCAAATAAATGGGTACGTAAAGCAAACAGATTTTTTCAAAAACAGATCAATTCCTCTTCAGCTTCTGAAGGTCCAACCAGCGTATGCTATCTAATTTCACTGATTGAATCAAATAATTGTAAGGGGTAAAAGAATCTTAAGGCATCCAATTCCAAGCAGTGAAAGTGTGAATGTAATCCTGACACTAACACAAATCTCCACTTACTTTGTGGCGGTGCATATAAAGCACATATTCATATGGATGCAGTCAATCAGAAGTAAAATTCTTCCTATGTGTGGTAGCACACTTGTAACTTGTGTTATAAATTTCAGTAAATGCTGTTAATACATCTCAAATGTAATGCTCATTAACTTCTTTTAAACTGCTTAATGTTCTCCATTCAAATACGGTAGGAAACATGCAGGATAAACCTGAAGAGTTCTGCTTGCTCAGGGAAATGCAATGTAACACCCCTATTTGATTTTAATTCACTTACAATGCTTTAGACAACCACTGCCACTACAAAAAGTACCTCCAGCATAGATGCCTTGTTTTTAAGGGTTGTAAGGCCAACAAGCTTTTTCCTTTTCTCAATGTAAATAAAATAAATTAGATTACAGACGCTAGAATACAGAAACTTACAACAGCTTTCTCACTAAGATGACCTGAAATACCTCTTCTTAGAGTAGTACTGGCCCTACAATTCCAGTAAGAGAGAGTATTCACTAATGCTCACTTGGCTAAGGTCTGTAGTTAGTGAAGAACACGCTCCTGTGGCGGGCTACAGCCAAATTGCACTTTGGGTCTGAATTACATCTTTCTCCTTTGGCTGTAAAAGGAACCAAGGGCAAACAGCTTTGCTAGGCTGAAATAAGGCATTGTCACCAACCCCAGCATGTCCACAAAGTGACATGAAACTACTTAGTGGGATGAAGAGCCACATGTGCGGGAATCTTTTGCGGAACAACCAGAATTAGGGGCTGTGAGTAAGAGGCTGTGGTTCCTAGCAGATCTGTGCACTTGTGGATCACCTGGCAAGACAAACCTGATCCAGACAAGGCAAGGGCACGTGACTGCATTTTGAGAAACCAGAGCAGACGACAGGCATTTTGTACTGGTTTTACACGTTTAAGCCAGCTGCAGAAAGGCAGAAAATACCTAATGACTCACACACCAACATATTTTGAACAAAGCTGGAACCGGCAGAGTGACTTTGTAGTGGACTGACACCTGCAATACGTGGCCACAACGCAGTTCAACCTGCAATCAGAGACCTAATACTTATTTTTCTGTGTTAATGAACCATGCCCCTGGTCTCACGCCAGCAACCAAGAGGTTCGGGGTGGCCGACCCTTCCCGTAGCTCGCCCCGGACACGCGAGGGGTGTACGCAGAGAGCAGAAGCATAAGGAAAGAATAAAGGGTTTTATGCCCTGTATCAAGGCTCCAAGTGGACTACAGTACTTCCTTTTCCTGAATTATGTTTTTAAAAAGCTTGAAGAATGTGGAACCAAACCATTTGTCACACTGTGCTTTTACTCTTTTTTACTTTTTCCCCTAAATCCAAGCTCTGCTTCGGTTCAGCTCCCCGCCACC
>VXAK01022200.1:0-11624 GCA_013399435.1 Arenaria interpres
AAAGGCCACCAAATTTGTCAGGGTCTATTTGCCCTTGGTGAAACCATGTTGGCTGTCTCAAATCACCTCCTTATTTTCCATCTGCCTTAGCAGAGATTCCTGATCTCTAGTCCAACCATCAATCTAACTCTGATTAAAAAAACATGTCACTAAGCACTATGTCAACCCATCTTTTGAANAAACATGTCACTAAGCACTATGTCAACCCATCTTTTGAATACCTCCAGGGATGGTGCCTCAACCACTTCCCTGGGCAGTCCATTCCAATGCTTAATAACCCTTTCAGTGTAAAAACTTTTCCTAGTATCTAATCTGAACCTCCCCTGGCACAACTTGAGGCCATTTCCTCTTGTCTTATCACCTATGACTTGGGAGAAGAGACCAACCCCCTCCCTCTCTACAACTGATATACCAGCTGTAGAGAGCAATAAGGTCTTCCCTCAACCTCCTTTTCTCTAGGCTGAACAACAAAGATGATAAATTTGAAGCAATATACTTCCACATCACAACCCACCTTCAAAATTTTCTCTCTCTTTCCACTGGCTTTAGAGTCATTACGCAGAATCTGAAGTTGTAACTTGAATATCTCAACCCCTTCCCCACTGTCAGGAGTGATGGATTCAAGCAACAGTCTGATCCATGCCCTAGAACTGCAGCTGTGATGACTGGCCCCTGCCCATGCCACAGGTACATGTTTTGAGGGAAGGGGAAGCTGAAATTATTAACTGACCAAGGTCTGTGTCATGCATTGACAATGCACTCACTTAATGTGCATCTTATAAAGCTAGTGTGCTCGATCGATAGTCACCGTAGGGAAACATGCACTTTCGCTGTTCATGCTCTGCTGACAGTGGAAATTCAGCATTGTTAATTCATCTCACAGCCACTCAGCTTGCACGGCACCTGATCAGAAAGCAAACCAAAGCCTTGCCCTTGACTTCAGCAGGCTTTCAGTTGCTTCACCGCTCTGCTTGTGCTCCTGGACCAAACTGTCATGCAGCACCTTTCAGCCCAGAGTGAATGTTTTTATTGTAGTACTATATTCTCCAGAGGAACAAGTTTTATAATGAAAGCACTGACACCAACCCTTAACTAAAATACAGCTTTAGATGCTGCTACTGCTCCGCTTTAACAAGTCTCCTATCAGCTACACAGCAATAAAGAAGAAAAAGCCAAGTCTCATGATGCTGTCAGGGAGCATTTCAGTCATGTTCTGCACATATTATTTTTATTCAACATATCTTTGCCAAATTTTAAATTTGATTTATCTCCATCCTCTCTGAATACATCTGCTGTTGTCATGGCACTATAACTTCACTTGCTCTTTGAGCTACACAAGCCATTAGAATTATGTCATCATTAATTTGCATCTGTGCATACAGCTCAGAGTCTGATTCATAGCTTTAAAATAATTTCTGGCCATCAGCATTTTGGCCAATTCTATTCAAAAAGCAAATCAGAAAGAAGCCTGGCCTTTCCCTCTGTCCCAGGTAATTCCTCTTCATGCCTATATATGTATTAACTTTGAACAGTTCTGACTGGCCAGGCTCTGAAGAGGTCTCACCTTCCCTACTTCTGCCACAGGCTTTGCTATTGCATGCATCCGAAAAGGAAAGAATTGTGCAGATTTAGGCAAATTATCCCTGGTCAGGGCCCCAAGGCTCAAGCCTATGATTCAACACTCTGCCTGTGCTTGTCCAGTAGGCAGCACAAATAAAGCATGACAGAGAAGGTAGACTTTGAAAGCCCTGGATGTTTCAAGTGTCTCCTGCCAGCCAGCCCTCGTTGTTGATCCATCATTTCACAGATGAAGCACTGCAGAGAGCTGTCAGTATTGCTGTCACTATGATGAATGAGGCCACTAGCTACAACTTTCTCAAACAATATATTGAGCCCATCTATCGTCAGCATTTACAACACCCTTCCCCCAAGGCACTCCTGGGCAGCTACTGCTTTACCAGTTCCTTTGTTTATTTGAACTTACTGGAGGGGTTCTTGGAATACACACTTTATGATTAGAAATAGTCAATTAGGGGGTGATTCATAGGTAAGAAAGTAGACATAAGCATTTGTAGCACTCATCCAGCTACATACAAAATGCTTAGAGATCACATGCTCAGCCATTTTAGTCAATGCAAACTATATTTTAACGATTTTACACAGTAATCACATCTTTCATTACGAGACATGTTAACCATAAAATTGCATACATAGCCAGGTTTTCTAAACTCCCTTGCTACTGTAGTATCTGGTTCCATGATTTGTTAAAGTATTGCCTTCACAGTAGGACAGACTTAAAGCCTTTCCACTAGCTTATCACCCACTGCTCTCCTACATTCACTTGTGGAATATTTAGTAAACTGGAAGAGCAAACAGACCCTTGCTCAAAACAAGGGATTTCTCGAGCTGAAAATAATTGGATGCTGGGGGAAGTTTCATGTATGTTTGTCCTGTTCCTGTTTTCCCCTACAAATCTGGTTTTGATTACTACTGAAGGCAGAATACTGCCTTAGGCAGATCTTTGATCCAGTTCACCAAGATCATTTTTATAGTCTTCACAGTGAAGAAAATGATCTGTGCCCCTGCACACTTGTGTACTAGGTGAGGTATATGTGTATGTTTATACAGTTTTATGGTGTTATCAAGTGACACACTGATGTACTGATAAACTCATCAGCACCTCTGAAATATTGAAGAGTTTCAAGTTTATGCAAACATATTATTATTTTTTTTGCAATAAAAGCCCTATAAAATGAATTTCTGTATATTTCCCTGAATATTTGTTGCAAGATCTTTTGTTCATGTAAACACAGTAAGCATGTATTTATTACTTCTGTTTATAAATAGCTAGCTTCAGAAACAAAACTGACATCTTTTAATGATATAATTCCAACTACAGAATAATACTTTGTTGCATAATCCTAGGAGCTCAATGGCAGATCTCAGGTCCCTTGACTCCACTGTAATGATCTCCCACAGCTGCTTTCAAATGCAGCCGTTAATCAGCAAGTACAAAATGTTAAATGATGTATTTTGTCTCTGTCGTGGTTAAATGGGAGACAGAAAAAGAGGAAACGGCTCAACAGAAGGCTTGATTTTCCAGACCTGAAGATAATGCAATGATAAAAATAACAGTAGCCAGCCTTCATTGCTTTTCACATTTGTTTTGTGAAGGGACATCCATAAATATTCTGTTCCCCTGAATCACAGGACTGAGTACCTTGTTGGAAAAACTTCCTGAGCCTGAAGAGGAGAAAAGAAGGTGCGTGTTACCTAACTCACCCCTGCTCAGGTTCATCTTTAAGTCACCTTTTCCTGCCGGACTTCAGACTGCACCCATGTCTTGGATCAAGGAGAATCAAACCATGTAGCTGGAAGCAGGAAAATATGTGTAGCCATCCTTCGAGGAGAAAGGAAAAGAAAAAGGGATTAACCATTTATTTTTTTTTTAATATTTGGAAGGCTACGAAAAGGACCTATGACTAAATACAGCTCAAAACCCAGTATGAGGTCTGCTCTGTTCAGGTTGGGGTCATTGTCATTTTGTTTCAATTTACTATAATCTATCTGTCCTTCACCCTGGCAAGGCAGTGGAAGACACACTGCCTACTCTCCTAGCTCTGCAACCGCTACTGACAGCTGAGGGTGACAACATCTTAAGCAGCTCTAGTGTGAACAGCCAGAATTTCTCCAGAGGCATCCCTTGGACAATTAGGCCTTTTCAAAACGCTAAGAAAAAAACCTTATATAGCAGGCAAAGAAGCACTAATGATGAATACCTGCCATGCAGCTGAAGTGAGGCCACACAAATGAATGCCCTAGAAGGTGCTCGAAGGAAATAACAAAAGCCAATTAGTGCTTCATATGTCTTTTCATGGTTTTTGCAAATCTACAGTACCTGCAGTGCCTTACTGTGATAGCTGAGCACCAGCAGCGTCTGTGTCCAAAATAACTTCCCCTGAGGTAGGGAAAGGAAATTTCTCCAGTTATGAGACTCCGATCAATCTCAGCCTTGATCTGTCTATCTGAATGGCACCTTTGATGAATCCCTTAGGATCACTGTGACACTGTATTCAGGATCCCTGCACAGACTTCACCATTTTGAGAAACCAACTATTCCTGACCAAGGTAGAAACCTCCTTCTTTGGAAGCAGCTTCCACTGACTCCATAGTTGGTATATCTTTGGTCCAGAGCTCCATGTATGCACACCTAGAGCCTACAGCTAAACAGGACGAAACCCCAACCCAAAACCTCACCCAAAATCACATATCCACTGGGAGGGCAGAGTAGAGAGCAGTGGTACAACATGATCCTACCTGCTTATTCACGGTTGTCCCTCCCCAGCAAACACCTTGCCAATGCTCCAAAATAAAACCAGCAGGAGAGACATGTAAGGTCTCTCCCCATGGGCAGAAGCTTAAGATTTCTCTAAGAAATATTTAGCTAATTTTCCAGGCGCCAATATATTAAATACTCTCGTGCCTTTTTAAATGTTCTGAGGCTGACAATGACTCTGTATGCCTTATCCACCCGTTTGCAGTCACAAGGAATACTGCTTGCTCTGGCAGAGAGCTTGGTTTCTCTTTTTCAAGCCTATGGCGTCAACACCTCAATGCAGTTTAAAAACTACCAGCACAAACACAGCTCCTGAATAAACCTAAGCTTGTCTGGATGCTGTTTTCTTTATAGATCCCAAGGAAACAACATTCACACCCCTTCCTTGAGCCCACTCATACGTCCCCTAGCTGCCACATGAACGTTGGCATGTTCCCTGCCCCAGTGCTCCTTCAGAGCAATGACAGGAGCTGTCTTTGTCCTCTGTCCTCCCTCATCCCTTAATACTTTGCCCATAGATACGTTGGGAATTCTGTGCTTTTTAAAGGAACAATTTTAACATATTCTTTTTCTTTTCACTCTTAAGATTACTCTTTTCCCTTTTCTCCCATGAGTCTATCTGCCTTCCACTTGCACTTTCACATGCTTGCATTGATCACTGTGCCATATGTGATACCTCTTTCAGAGTTAGCATACAATCCACCATCATCTTTTGTGGTAAGCTTTAAATTAAAACCCCAACAGGTAACATCTTTTGCATTTTTCTGATGGGACTTCAGGAAAAAGTTGCTCTGCTGGTCAACTAGAGGCTCTATGTAAAATTGTCCAGTTGTTCTCTGAGACTTTCCAGCCTTCAAGGGCACAGTGAGTAACTGTTAAGTATATGAAACAGAAAAGTAATTACAAACCTGTGTATAACACAAAATGATGTGTTTTCCTCTCCTATTTCTCACCAAAGGGGATAAGTTTCTTGGTCAGTGCCTAAAGCAAGGAGACCTGGCACTCCCTTCAGTGCTCTGCACATACTGTTTCACTGAAGTTTATTTCTAGTTGATGCACATCTTTCAATCATGCCATTCTTCACTACATGCAATCGAAACTCTGATAGAGAGAGCACTAGCAGACTGTTAAACAATCCATCTCCAGGTACAAACTCTTCTAGCATGGTGAAAAAGCCAAAGAAGGGTCCCTTTTCCCTAGCACTGTGCTAATGCCGTCTGTCTGTGGCTACTTTCCACTGACTTACACAAATAAAGCATTTCCACCGGATAGTGTCTGCTGAGGCAGGCTGCAGTTAGGTCTGCTTACTCTCGTGAGGTGTCTTCTCCTACATCCTGTCTGCTTGGACCTGCTCTGTGACTCTTCCCTTCGTGCTGCAAGCACAGCATTCATCTCCCGGCCCCTGCATAATATGCCTCTGATGTCTTACACATACCACTTAACCACCCGTCCCAGTCTCCCAACGCCAATTATTTGTGAAGCACTCAGGAGCAACAAATAGATGTGTCTTTGGCTGGTATCTATACTGTACTTTATATTTGTCTTTTTACTGTCAGCCTCTCAAAGGGCATGTGAAAGAGTACTGTAAGGTTACAAGTGAGTAGGGATGTATAAATATCATTGCAACTGTAGATAATGCTTCACATTTCAAAGAATAAGTCCATATTCAATCTATCTTCTTGTCACAGGGAGTCTGCAGTTTAAGAGTTTTTTCTGTGTCTTATGGGTAAAAGAATGTCATACTGATTCTTACAGAATCATCTGGACAGCAGGTCCCCTGTACCCATGTCAGCCCCGTCCCCATCAAAATAACTTTTGTCCTGTGGCTAATGCTGTCATTTTTGCGTAGGACTACGTATCCGTCACTGCAGAAGGAATCAGTAAGGGCTGAAGACACACAGTTAACTGATGCTAACATCAACACAAGAGAGTATAGGTGCTATGAGATAACCCAGCCAAGAGGTTGTTTTGCCCTAGTGGGAGGCAATGCACACTAACTGCTGCTCAGGTTTGGGTTCACATTCCAGTGAAAGGAGTTAGAAAGCGATCTTATTCCAGAAAGCAGAAATCATCTTTTCTCTGTTTGCTGGCACAAGGACAAAACCTGACAGAAAATGCAGGACTTTGAAGAAGTTTCTGAGACTAAGAAATCATGGACCTTTCCCTTACCAATGTTCTGCATTTTTCTACAAAAAGGTCATTCACCTGACCCAAAGAAAGTACAGAATTGCAGGAACCCCCTTCTTGATGTTTTGGATTGTTTTGTTTCTCGTTGCACACAACTAAGCCTTTTAATAAAAGGCTCTGCTGTAATTATTTGCTTGAGCTAGGAGATTGGAACATCAGTCAGCAATAGTCTGAGTAGCCAACTCAATACATACGTTATTATATTTCCCTTGATTCTTTGAGGAAACTGGCCTGGGCAGAGGTCAGAACAGTGGTGAGGAGGACAGGGTAGTTGAGATCCATACAGCCAGGTGCCATTCTGCTTAAAAAAAGTAAATAAAAATGCACACTGTCCAGGATCTTTCGAAAGAAAAGAAGTACAAAACATCTGAAGCTGCCTGCTTCAGAAACAATGTGAACATGCTCAGCTCCTCATTGAAAGCAGTCTACCACCAGAACACTTACATATACATCAGCAGTCGTGTGTGTTAGAGTGTGTGCATGTGTGTATGCACAAGAGTACACGTATGTATGGCTATATGCATGTATTTGTATAGATTAGACCCCCAAACAAGCACCTGTATTTCTCTGTGTGGTGTTCAGAGAAAGGTGATAAACCCTTGAATTGTATCACAGTATAACTGTTCTACCCATTGTACAACCTACAGGACTGAGGTAGAATAAGAAGAAGGTAAGAGAACACAGAGATGAGAGGAGAAAAACAAAAAGTGACATAGTACCTAATTACGGTCCTGCAGACATCAGAGGGACAGAGTGATCCCCCAGGAGGTATCTCATGAAGGGTAAAGATAATGGAGGACTAGTACTCCTTACAAAAGAGCACAAGTCAGTGTCTCATAGAGGGGCTACCACAGACTCAGTGTCTCTGCCTTCCCTCAGGCAGGAACCACAAGGAGCTGGGCTTCCAGGGACTGTCAGAGTAGCGTAAGACTGATGGCAGTTGAGAAGGTCAGCAGGAGCGTAGAGAGCTGGAGGTAGCCAGGTGGCAGTGAGAGGGCAGATTGCCAACCCTTGAAGAAGCATCCCGGCAAACAAGTCCCAGACCGGTGTTAGTGGCTCAGCTCCTGAGTGCATGGAAGTATGTCAACAATTCCAGAATACGGAATCCTCTAAAGCAGGTAAGTGCGGTAGCAGCCAAGTGCTGAACTGAAGAGCATGCCGAGTTCACAGCCACAGTGGTTATTTAAGCATCCCCTCCCTTCTGTCCTACAGCATCATTACAAATTAGATTTCTGCCCCCAAAACTGCAACAATAATAGCCTCTGTTTTGCAATATTATTCCAAAGAAGATGCAGAGAAATGGGTCATGACACCTTCAACTGGAGAGCTAATCCATCATAATGCACTGTAGCTCCTACAAATTGCTGCCCCAGGCAGATGATGGCAGGCATTTCCAAACATCCCCAGATGGCTAATATGTGGCAATGGTTTGTAACCTGCATATACTGGACCACCACAGCTGCTCCACTGAGCGATCTTGCAATATTGATGGATGCTATTTTTGACCCAGAACACTGAATGTGTTTAATAGAGAAATATTGCCACCAAAATCATTCCCTTCTCTTCCTTTCCTTCACATCCCCAATTCAAAGGTCAGAAGTAAAATCAAGCTTTATCAAAGCTGTCTGGTTTTCTCATTTTTGGAAGAGATATTTGTGCTTTGATCTGACAGCTCAGTTGAAATATTCTGTCCTGTGCCAATAGAAAGGATGGTTCTGCACATTAACAAGCAGTGCACAAGTGAAATGACTCTCACACGCTTACCAGAAAGTGTACAGGTTCTCTTTGTAATAGGGTGCACGTCTGCTGTTTTCTCTGGCCCCAAACCTAGGATCAGTCTTTTCTCTGAAATGTGAAGATGACACACTGTTTACTTTTTTTTTTTTTTAAAGCTGTGTGTTAATTTCATCTTTAAGAAAGCCATAACTGCACAGAAAATAGCCAACCATTATCACCACACTTGGTAATGTATTTCTCTCATGGGCTGGAGACAACCTCATTTTCAAGTGCTGCCAGATAATCCTTCAAAATTATTTAAAACAAAACAAACTCACTCCAATTACTTAAGTCTGTATATGTGTGTGTATTTACATGCACTGGTGTACATACTTATGGTCACATGTAAGTTTTTAAGAGCCTAGCCCACGAAGTTTTTAAATCTGCAGCAATCTTTCCTCGGACTCCAGCAGATAGAGTTGAACCTTTACTTCATTATTCATTCTCCTCTCTTTAGAGGCCACATTGCCTACTAGTGTGAGAGGAGCAAGTGAAAGTAAAGTTTGAGCCAAGTAGGCACTCACCCAACTCCATGAACGATTCATGAGTATGGTTGAGCAAGAATGCCTGGACAACTGTTTATTGACTTCCATTAATAAAGACAGCAGGATGCCCAGCTATTGTAATTCAAAATAGCACTGTAGCCCTCAGGAAAAATATTTCACCTGCTAATTCCTAATGGCACACTGCTGAAGTCTAACCTCACGTACCTTCCTCCTCAGGCATATTTTTATTTCAAGGCGTTTAAAAAACACTTTAAACTAAGACATGGGAAATACCACACATAGGCAGAAATCAACATCTGAGAAATGCAAGGAGGAAAGCACGTAGCATCTCTACAGGAGAGGAGATCAGGATTACAGTGAGTATACTGAGCATGATTTCATGCATTTCTGTAGGAAAGTAAGCATCATACAGGCATAACAGGGCTATAGACAAGATAACCTGTGAATGCATCTTCATCCTCTGGGAGTCTGTGTACAGTATTGCATCACAAGATTTGAACAGATGAATTTAAAAGGGCCTAGCAGATCAGTGAGATTAATTCAACAACAAAGAAGGGAATGAACTGAGGGTAGTTTCACCCACAGAGGAGGGACTTAGTAGTCTTCAGCAGGGCAAGAAGTTATTGCTGAATAAAAATAAAAAGTCTGTTCTACAGTTCCACAGAATAGTACAAATGTAACAGCCTTAAGTTTCAGAAAGGAAAAGCCAGGTAAGACATTAGTGTAAATCCTGCTGAGGATGAAGATGGAAAAGCATTGGCACAGATTGCCTGAAGAGGACACAGATCTCCATCCCTATGCGTTTTTAATAGGCTAGACAAACACCTGCCAGGAGTTGCATGGGTGCAGTTAATCCTGCCTCGAGCAGAGGGACGGATTGACGACCCCTTTAGTCCTTTTCAGCTCTGCTCTGTACATAACTGGAATCAAAAAAGCTAATAAGAGAGAGGCATTGGCATTGACTGCACTTACTCTCCCCAGCGAGTTCCAGACCACACTTGCTTGATTTTGTAAGTCTGAAATACATTTGTTTGCTTGTATAACAAGTACCTTTTATACAGAAAACATATAAAGCATTTCACATCATGGCAAATTACAACTGTAAATGCAAATACAAGTAATATGCGGAGAAAGATTATAATATAGCCTCAAGGTATCACCTGGACTCCTATCTGCTTAGCTTATTGACAAAAGATGAGCTACTCTGAACTGTCAGTGAAATGTCTTGCTGTCTTAACTGCAAATTAAGCTGTGTTCTTTCTATTTAGAATATCATTGTCTATCAGTAAGATTCAAGATCTGGAATTTTAACTTGTGATTTTTTTAATGTGTCATAGGGCAAGCCGCCATAGCTGTCTTGCCGCCGTGCCACAATTCCTAGGAAAAATTAAAGAATGAGTGGAAAGGTACAAGGACTGATGAAGAGAAGGATGAACAAAAGACAGAAACCATGCAAAATAGATATTATTACTTAGAAAACACAGAAACATTACAAGTGGCCGAGCTCATTTCTTGCCAACCACAGACTGTAAAAACCAGCATATCTCCACTACAAATTTCTGTGTTTACATACAGCATCTGAAAGTATGTCCCACTGGTTTTATCTGGAGTTACCCAAGAAATGCATTTAGTCTATTGACAGTAACCAGAAGTCATCTATGTATGGTGCCATCTATGTAGGGTGTCATCTCCCAGATAGACACACTTAAAAATGCTGACAAAAAGCAACTTGTGAAACAAGATGAACTGGTGATGGATATGTGACGAAGCAGAGAAAGTCATCCAAATTAGCTGCCAACATCAGGCAACAAATCAACAGTACAAAAGACAAAGCCACAAGGCTGGGTTTATTGGTCTGAATGTATTACCTTACTGTCCAGCAGCAGCAAGAATAATGGTGTGGTTTAACTGGCAAGCTATTAATTGGAAGACTATGGTAGCCCTCAGTTCTCTACTTTAATCACAGATGTTATCCAGCATTGTTATTAACAGTTCAGTAGACTTACTCCCTTGAACACACTAGTACCAGGGAGACCAAGCCTAGGACATATTGTCCACACATTGTCCTGAAAACAATTAAAACAGCAGTCAACCATATTCTCAGTCCTCAGGCTCCAAACAAGTTGATAGTAGTTTGATGGCTTTGTGTTGTGCCTTCCCTTGTTACTCAGCACTCATTTACATAATTTTATGTATGATGATAGGAACATGAAAAATATGTCAGGACACAAACACTTCATTCTACATTGACTATATAGACTAAAACTAACATAGCTAAAGATAGAAACATACCATCACCACTAAGCACGTGTGAGAAAGGAGACTCTTCTCCAAAGACAAATGTTAGTTACAAGAGCACTAGCTGTTAAATTCTCTCAGCACATACGTACAAGAACTGAGTAATACAATGATTCTTTTAAAAATCACTCCCAATAAGCTATTGCTAAAGAAACCGAGGCATTTATCATAGATTCATAGAATAGGTTGGGCTGTAAGGGACCTCTAAAGATCATCTACTTCAACTAACCTGCAGTGAGAAGGAACATCTTCAATAAGATCCAGTTGCTCAGAGCCCCATTCAACCTTACCTTGAATGTTTCCAGGGATGAAACATCTGCCACCTCTCTGGGCAACTTGTTCCAGTGTTTCACCATCCTCACAGTAAAATATTTCTTCCTTATACCTAGTCTGAATCTACCCTCCTTTAGTTTAAAACCATTACCCCTTGTCCTATGGCTACACTCCCTAATAAAGAGTCCTTCTTTTCTGTAGCTTCCGTTCAGGTACTGGAAGGCACCTATAAGGTCTCCTCGGAGCCT